>MU749138.1:14615-28607 GCA_026770625.1 Nicotiana glauca | reverse complement strand
TGTGAGAAGGCTCTTGAAATTGCTCGAATGGAAGATAAATCCAAGCTCGGGAAGCCAGTCAAGATAATGAGGGCTACCCTTTTCTCTTGCTATGTACTGACGCAGTTATTATTTCGGGATCATGCATCGAAATCTACATAATCTAAAGAAAACAAATCATAATTTGAGGGATACTAATTGGCCGTATATACATCAAGAAAAGCGCCAATTAGCATTAGAACCATTAGTTAACAAAATCTCCAGCACAATTATTGAAACCTCCATTTCAAACTTTTAGCCTTTAATGCCATGTTGCATATGAAAATTTCAAATTTAACACCTTGTGGTAAAGTTTCTTATTGAGAATTTTTTGTTTTGATTTTTTTAGTGCAGTTTCTCAAGTTAATAATATACATAAATCATTTTATGTCAAGAAAGAGTAGACAATCTTGTTAATATGTGATTAAAGGGAACAAATACCCATAACCTATACAAAAGTCAAATATAGCCTTTTAAACGACCCCGAATAAGGAGCACCCAGTACAAATACATACCTAAAATGTCAAATTCAGCTCTCAAGTAAACAACATAGTTCTTGTATTTAAGATATGTTATCAAACACCTTGGTTGCATGACAAATCATGTTTGTTTCAATATTTCTAATATATATAAATGGCCAAGCTGTACGAACACAACATTGAACCTTATACATATGGTGGTCTTAGTTGTACAAAAGGTGTATTGCCCATTTAACACGTATATCTAATTCTCTTTACTAGCAAACCACGTGTAGGCTCTTTCATATACTATCTTTTCTAATTTCTAATTTCTAATAATATAATAGAGTATAAAGAAAATAATTGGAGTCTCTTCTAGAATATCAACCACTCTTTCTTCTTTGATACTTTCAAAGTTTTCCGGTGAGTTTCTCCACCTTCTTTTTCTTTGTTACTTTTCAGTTTTGATCTTTATGGTGTTTATATTGATGTGGTAAAATTTTTATTTTCTTCTTCCCCCTTTCAATCTCAGATTCTATGATGGTATGTGATGGTGGTCTGATTTCTCTTTACCTTTTCGGCTTACATATTGTAAGTTTTGTTTATGAAGCTAGAAGTTCGTTCTCAAGAAAACAGATTTTCACATTTTCGTTCTTTCTTTATTTCATATATTTTTGTAGTCACAATTTGTTGGGTATTTACTATTTTCGATTTTTTTGGTATGTATATTTTAGAAGTTTTTTTTTTGGGTAATTTATTGTCAGATTCTCTACTTGCATGTGGTTTGATTAGGATTTCAGTAGTTCTTGGTCTTTGAACTGATTCTTTTAAAGAGTTTTTGGGACTTTCGGATATTTTCTACTATTCTGATTTTTTCTGTAATGAAGTTGGTTGAACTTCTAGATTATTTTCCATCGAAAAGTTGAAAAAACTCATACAGTTATTGCACAATATTCATTCTGCTGGACACATTGTCTTTGTTGCTAATTTCCTTTATCGTTTTGACTTTTTAAGAGTTTCTATTGTGTGCTTTCCTTTTGCATAGGATTATTTGCTCTGTACAACAACTTCCAATCTTGAGATTGGTTGGACTAAACTCCATAGTGAAATTGCCTACTTCCCAGTTAAATTACATAAAAGTAACGGAAAAGGAGAAAGTTAGAGTTTGCTTAAAGAAAAGTGTGTTAAATATTTTAGTTGAAGTTCCACATTTTTTCAATTCTTATGATTTTCTGGTAAATTTTGTCTTTGTTACCAAGATATCATGGCATTAAGAGGAAATATCAATCAAGTAACACATGACACACCAGATTGGACATGTAAAGTCCAAATTGTGGACATAGGTCGAGAACGAGAAAGTGAAAAAATTTAGATTTCAGAATCTCATTTTTGAAGATGAAGAGGTAATTTTGTCTATCCCTTATATAATATAATCAACTTCTTATAATTATAATATAAACTAACTCCTTCTACGATAAATTGACGCTTTACAGGAACAACAAATTAGAGGAGTTGTGTAGGGAGATGACATTTAATATTATGCAGACAAGCTTAAGCTCTTCCACACATATCTCATCTCCACTGCAAGAGTTAAAGTTTCATCTACACAGTATGGAAGACCCTTACATAAATTTTATTGGGTGCTTGACAAAGAAACTATAGTAGAACTGGTCGAACAAAATAGTGAGAGAGAGATACCATTGCCACCACCCCGGAAGTTGAATCTCGCTGATTTTGACCACATTGCTCATATGACCCCTGATCCTGCTACAGAAATTGGTAACTCACTTCTACCCAAAATTAGTTGAAGAAACATATATGATTCTATATAATATACACACCTCATTATACTTCATTTTTTTCAAAAATATTGATATACACACCTCATTATACTTATTTTTTTTTCAAAAATATTCTTTGTAAAAAACTTATATTAGCAGATATACTAGCAGTCGTTGTCCATTGTGGCCCTCCAAAATATGCAGGCCGAGGTCCAAATAGGTGTCGCGAAATTATTGTCACCGACAATCAGTATTGACATCATATTATGGCTAATTGCAATTTAACTTTTCAAAAACGTACATATATCCTTATAACAGATTATATTCTGCATTTATCAGGAAAAAACGACTTCTTCTAACCTTATGGGAGGACTTCTCAGAAGTTGAAGGAACCAAAATCCAACAGAAAATCGAGTCAAAAGTGAACGACGATGAAAGATATCCAGTAATCCTTGGGAGGAGTATCAGAATATCTCTCTATAATGGTATCAGTGTGCCCAAGTATCTCCCTTTATATATATATGTGTGTGTGTGTCTGTGTNTATATATATATATATATATATATATATATATATATATATATATATATTAAAAGAAAATAAAGTTACACAAATACTTTATATACAGGTTTATCATTGCAAACCAGATTCAACTCAACAGTACAAATTGATCCTACTTATCCACAAGCATTGGAGTTGATCAAGTGGTATAGGATTTTTAGTGTTATTCTCTGACTTCATTATATACGTGTACAACGTATTGAATTTCCTATATATTGTGATGATAGGGCAAAAGCAAACAAAGACATGCTCACAGGTTGTGCATCAGACAACTTCTCAAGGTCACCAGGGTCATCCACCTCTCTCGTGATGATTCCTACCCAACAACAAATTATTCCAATTACAGAAATTCAGTCACAAACTTCTGTAAGTGTGTAGATATCTAAATGTGTGTTAGTTTACTTATAAAACCTGGATGAACATGTAATTTTCTTTTTATTGCCAGACTGAAAATTTTTATGTTGAGGCAGAAATATCAATATCAAGTGAGTTGCAAAAGTTCTGTGTGCTTGAATGCTCGGGTTGCAAACAGAAGTTGCGAACTAAGGAAAGAAGAGATTTTGACTGCACCAAGTGTAAATGACGGACACTTTAATTCCTCGGTATTATCGCTTTGCCATATAATTTTCTTTGTAGAAGTTAAAATAATTTATCAATTACTTAGTGTTGTAGCTCCGTACCACACAATTAGCAGAACTGGTTGCTGATAATAAAGTGTACATATTTATTTAACAACTGAACTTCTCCCTTCTACCCCTTGACTACATAATCAAATTCCAGAAAACTTAATGTAAGAAATAAAGAAAGTACATCTCTTTTGAATAATAAATTTTAGTCACCCGTAAATCAACAGTTAAAAGGAGCATCAAACTCTTCCATTTTAGTTGCATCAGATAAACAGGACATAACAACTTCCAAATTATTGCAAGAATTTATACCTGCATTTGAATTAATACATCTTTGCAACATGTAAACCATCTTTGGTTGCAGGTGTATGTTCCAGATTGATCTTATTGATGGTAGCGGTTCAACAACTGCAATGATTTCCGGTGATATCGTTGAAAAGATGCTCTCAATAACAGCAGAAGACATATTTGACACAACCTGTGTCAAGGTATAAACTTATACAAATTATTTGTTTCTATTAATGCACTTTATACATGTTCTTAGTCTATCATTTCTAGAGAAAGTTATACGAGTCATTATTGAATCTTTTTTGTACGCAAAATATTATCTATATGTACTTTTATATTACTTTTGTTCAGCTTTGTTTTATCCGGCACTTTAGATCTGAAAACTGACTTCCTTTCATTTTCAGAGACAACTCTTGTCCATTAACCATGTCCTGGACACATTTTCAGACAGAATCTTTCGAATCCAATTAAGAAAATCATCTTGGAAAAGTTCTGACTTTGTGCGTACAAGTCTATCAGTTCTGTCCTACGTAGAAAAGGAACATATCTTTGCGCCAAAAATTAGCGAGAGAAGCCAAAAAAAGGTAAAGTCTCTAAGTACAGATGAGATAGAAATGGGAGCGCAGATGTGATCCCTAAATATTCAAGCGCAGGGCTGAAACTACAACCACAAACACCATCAAAAAATGTGTAAAGGTGAGCCTTTTTAAGTATTTATAGTTGAGATTCTCTTCTTTCCTCTGACTTCTGAATCGATATAATTATAATATAATGCAATTCGATTTATTTATTTCTTTATTACAATCTAGATTGCCTTTCTTACGCGCTAATTTATGCTTTCCAACTGCAGGAACTATTGGCCTTTTTTCTGTGATTTTTTGCTACTGTAAAAGAAAACCTTTTTTGGGCTCTTACATGAATGGTACGGTCTCACTCCCCCTTCCCTACAAAGAAATTTTGTCGTGGTGGTGATCGAACATTAAAAACTAGGGAGGACGATTGTGCTGGTTGTGAAAATGTATGACTGCCTCAATGTTCCACAAATACAGGTAAAGCATGCACCATTTTTTTAAAGTCACTTCAAACTAATTTTGCGTTAACCACATGAGATTAGTTAACCTTAGTAGATATTCACATGAATTTAAATTTGATGTTGGTCTCGGTTTTCCAGGCTCTAAATAAGAGGCATAGCTCCACACAAGCACACAACGCAATATTAGATAAAATAGGTCACTGTAAAGAGACAGGTTAATAATGGATGCGAGTAATTAATGTTTAACCCAAAAATTGATTTTAGAATTAACAATTAAATTATTAGCAAACAGATTTGTAAATAAAAAATATAATGATAATCAAGAGATTCAAGAAATAAGTAAAGATGTCCAACTTACATAATTTACTATGTTCTGTTAAGTACGTCAAAGAAAAATCATATTTATTTCACAAATACTATGTAATTACATGTAATTTTTTATGATACGTACTATATTTGTCATTCTACTTTATCAGTCACTAATATCTATTTTTGCACTATACTCGATTTCCTTTTCTTCTCTCCATTGGAGTTTACCTGCTTTTTCTACAAGTGCCGCAAAAATCTCCCTATGTTGTGTGGTTTTGGACTGGAAAAATCTGACTACTAAGATTTGGAGCATACCTCCAGCATATGCTGTATTGAAGACACAAATTATATATGTACTCTTTTGGTGTATGGTGCATTACTAATATTTAAATATGGATGGTTCCACTAGATAGTGTACTTATGGTATATAAGAGGATGTTGTTAAGCACGTGCTTTTGTGCTAAGTGTACTTATGATATATAAAATGATGTTAAACCAGTCTACAATTATCGCTGTACTGTGCCCTCTACCTTTTGTGATCTTCAATTGTGGTAATTGGTTTTCGCACAATAATTATTACGCACGCATCTCTGAAATTTAGCCATTCCCATGCTAGGCCCGTGCTCAAGCACGGGCTTCACTTTCTAGTTTTTGTCCTAGATGGAAATTAGTTATGCCCAAATCGTATTTAAACCTATGCAGAAAATTTTTCAACAAAGATGTGCAATTCAGACGTACAAAATGGAAGAAATTATAGCAGAGAGTAGTGAATAAGAGATACCCACCAAATACCCATTACCAATACATGGTTGCAATAATAAACAAAGAAAGACTGAAGAAAAATTCTGCAAAACTCCAAGCGAAATATAGTACACACCGAAGGAAAATAGAGAAATTTGAAAGGAAACTCAAAAAATAAGGCTAGAAAATGTAGCAAAAGAAACAGAGTATACGGAATGTAAATCTGGGATGTGAAAGTGGAATGCACATATATTCGAAAGGCAACTAATTAATTAGGACCAAATTCAGAAGTAGACCCAAATTCCATCAGTATGGCCTTGAAACTTAGGAAAGAAGAGATCGAAAAACACAAGGAAAGAGCTAAGAGAAACATACACGAAAATCTCAGTCATATTTACTTTTATGGTAAAATCTTAATGATTATAAAGTCCTAAATATTAGTATAGTCTATATGATTAAGTTAAAGAAAGATTAAATAACCAAAAGTTTAGTTGATTTTAAAACTTTAAATATTAGGAAAATAATTGAATTATAGATTTGTCCAATATAATTTTTATTAAGGTTAAAAAAACAAACGATATTTCGCTTAGAGCCTTCGTACTTTTATACATCTAATCACAACAATTAAACCAAGAATAGATTAAAAGGTGACGTAGATATTGGATGTCTATGCTATTAGCAATATCGTCACAATAAATATCTTGACGTGTAAGAAAAAAAGTACAATATTGACTAATATAATTTTGCTATTGATGTATACTCCACTTTTGTTAGATTATTATGAGATTATATATTTGTTACAAATATGCACAACCTAAGTTTTATATGCCGATGGTATATAACTTTTTGATGGACTCTATCCGTTCCAATTAGTTACCTATCTTATTGTTTTTAGGTTAGTAACTTGTGCTTACTAGATATTTACGTGGAATCAAATTAAAATTTAAATAATCTACACGTATAAATATATTTTTATAAATAAAACTTGAACTTTTTTCCATGGTCAATTGCTGCATTAAAGTGATCAGAACAACGTGAACACACACACAAAGAAAGTTTTTTTAGAAGAGGAAAAAATAAAGTTTTTTCAAAGAGTCATTATTATCCCCAACATCCCCAAAGAACAATTTTCCAAACTTGAGGCGGTAAAGGAAACAGAGCCAAAAAAGTTACTCGCGTCGGGTCCATCTATAAATAAAGGCCTTCCCCTTCAATTCTCATGGGATTTTGATTATGGCTGAGGCTTGCGGTAATTGCAGCGAGTGCGGCGCTCCTATGATCCGAGTACGTTTCGAGATTTTATTTCTTCGCCATAGTTAATTAATGTCTCAATTGTAGCTAGTGATAGTTATTTTTTCCTTGTCTCAATTGTAGCCACGTTTGGTGCTTGGTAGGTTTGTGCTGAGTATTCATATTCTTGATCCCAACTAGTTTGGGATTAAGACATTGTTGATAGATGATAGTAGTTTCTCCTGAGTATTCGTCGAAATTTTGTGGAACGCGTTGGGTTTCTCGGTCTTTGAAGCATTATGTCCTTCGTTCTGTTTGAGGCAATTGGCTAGGTGGACATATGTTAGATTTTCGCTTCTGCAAAGATATTAATGTATTTGAGTTTCATGGTGCTGATTTGAGAGTGCAGTAACACTGTAAATGCTAGTGGTTTCATTGCGTAGTTGAGAAATCCAAAACTTTGTAGATATAGGCATCCAGTCTGATACTTTTTGCTTGTGCTAAGTGATAAATAAAATTGTGCGGCAGAAGCTAACAATTTTTAGTCCTTCTCCAACAACATTGGAATACTTTATCAGTCAACAATGTGGAGGTGCTTGTGTATAGATTTTTGGCGATCAATTCATTATTGAAGGTGATATTGAATTCATTTTTTGTTCCGTACGACTCGTGATAAAAATAAAGCTTCATCTTTTGTTGAATAAAGACAGATTCACGTTTTGTTTTTCTATAGACAATGGTGTATGTGATGGATGGTAGAAGATGTTACGGTTGTATATTATCCTTCCCCCCATTTATCCTCATTTAACCCAAGCACATTATCCTTTCCTCCGTTTTTCCCATCGAGATCAAGAGCTTCACCCCATAATTTCTTCACCTTCTAATCTACTCTTCTTTGTTATATTCATACCAGTAGCTTAAAAATGGTCACATTCGTCAGAAAGTGCAAGTAGAACGTATTGAGGATAACATGAGAGAAGGTCGATTGAGATGGTATGGTCATATTCTACGTCACCTACGGATGCATCGGTATGTAAGTGTGTAACTGTTGTGGGTGAAGGTGTTAAAAGAGGACGAGGTAGACTTAAAATCACATGGAAGGAAGTTGTCTCGAAAGATCTGCAATTCCTTGGAATCAATGCTAAGATAGAGCACATTGGAAGAATGAGATCCATATAGGTGATATCTGTTAGTTGGTAATAGGTAGTCTTGTTAGTACGTTGGTTTTGAACCTACTGGTTTTCTAGGAGTATTTTGACCTTACCTTAGATTTATATGCCAGTAAAAGTGATAGATAACTTTTTTTATTATTATTGCTATTATTTGTATATAAATATCTTTGATAAGTTTATTTGTATATAATTTTTCACTTCTATTTTTGTTTGATAAATGAGTTTAAAAAATATTTCTGCTAGAGAGAAGCCTTTATAAGGCTGTCTGATGCACAGTTTATATGATTGAATGAAATATATTAACCTTTGGGGAGTGCTTGAGAAGGAAGAAGGATGCATATTCTTCAAAAATATGTGAACTAAGTAGCGGGAACAAATGTGAGGATAGTGGAAGAGATATTGAGTTTTTCAAAACCAATGATTTGTGTTGTGTCTGTACTTTTTATCCCAATTATGGATGAGGTAACTAGTAGCATACAAAATGAGAGCGTTCATGAAGCATTCGTTTTGCAGATAATATTATGTTAATTGATGGAAGTAGCTTCCGCTAACAAAGAGTTGGAACTTGGAACCATGGAAAAGTACTATGGAGCATAAGGGTTTTATGATAATTAAGTAGAAGCACATTGAACATATTATGAGTTTCTTCTCTATGAGAAAAATGAGATTAGATCCGATTGTGGTTCTTAGATGCTGACACTTTAGATACATAGGCATAGTCTTTCTGGGGGAATGTCATGATAGGCACAGATGTAACACACAAAATAAAAATTGACTGACCTAAATATATGAGTGCTTCAGGAGTACTAGGTGATAGGGAGTTCAACATAATATTTGTAAAATATTAATGTTTCATAAATAATGTCATGAGGAGAGAATGTTGGACTTCTAAGACCCAACTTGTCCACAAAGAGAATGCAGTGGAAATGCGGAAACCGTACGAAATTACTATCCATGATATTTATTTGCTTTTGATGTTTCCTTTCCATGAAAATTAGATGTTGTCAAGGCATCGCAAGTTTCACACCCATCTAGAAACCCACTTCCGGTCCTTTTAGTCTAAAGAATCTAAGCAAAGAAAACTCTAATTCAGAAAGTTGATTCTTACCTCTGTTGCAGCTGACTTACCTATACTATTTAACTAAGCTATGATTTTGAGACTACTATTAACTAACTCCTTGATTTTCTAAGGAGTGATTCTTTCTCTTCTTATATTAATGCCGATCTCCTTCTCTTCATATCATGCAGGATGCAATACATGTGAAAGATGAATCTTCATCTACTGCCAATAACAGTGTGCTCATGGAGTGTGCATCACCCTTTCCCAAAACTGCTCAAAGTCCTGCGACAGGTCCTGTTACCGAAGATGAAATTAGAGCTTTTCTGATGCAGAGAAAACAAGTGACCAAACTGAATCTTGTCAGCAAATTCAGATCTCGTTTAAAATGTAGACAGGTATGACTAGACCGGTTTGTCAGCATAACTACATGGCAGCCAAGTTTTTTAAATCCTTTTACTTCACTTCTTGTGATTGGTATATTCCTCCTTCCCTGACGGGATTTTATTAATTAATTTGATACAGGATAAGATTGCTTTTGCTAATGTATTGAGGAGGATCTCCAAGATACAGAAAACCGGTACAGCTAGCTATGTTGTGTTACAGGTAGGTTTCTGCTGAGTATTCATATTCTTGATCCTAACTAGTTCGGGATTGAGACATATCGTTGATAGATGCTCCTGAGTGTTCGTCAAAGTTTTGTGAAAATCTTTGGGTTTCTCAGTTTTTGAAGCATTATGTCCATTCTTTTTGAGGCAATTGGCTAGGTTTTTTGCTTCTGCTAAGATATCGGTGTATTTGAGTTTGATGGTGCTGATTTGAGAGTGCAGTAATTCTTAAGTAAATGCTAGTTTTTCGTTGTTGTAGTTGAGAAATTCAAAACTTCGTGGATATAGGTACCCAATTTGAGTGCTAAGTGATAAGTAAAATTGTATGGCAGAAGCAAACAATTTTTTGTCCTGCAAAAACATTCGAATACTTTGTCAGTCAACAATGTGGAGTTGCATTATAGTTTTAGAGAATTATTTTTTAAAGGTGATATTTAATCCAATTTTTGTTCCATATGACTCATTTATAACAATAAAGCCTTATCTTCTCTTGAATAAAGACAGATTCACGTTTTGTTTTTCTATAGACAACGGAGGATTTGATGGCTGGTAGAAGATGTTACGGTAGTATATTAGCCTTCCCCTCATGTTGTCTTCATTTAACCCAACCACATTATCCTTTCCTCCGTTTCTCCCACTGAGATCAAGAGCTTCTACCACCCTATAATTTCTTCACCTTCCTTTTTACACTTTTGTTATATTAATACAAGTAAAAGGACAGCCAAGTGCACTAAGCTTCTGCTATGCGCTGGGTCAGAATTTGCAAGTAGCATGTCTTGAGGATAAGATGAGAGTAGGTTGATTGAGATAGTATGGTCATGTCCTGCGTCGACCTACATAGAGGTTCATAAGTGAGTGAAGGTGTTAAAAGGGGACGAGGTAGACCTAAAATCACATGGAAGAAAGTTGTCTCGAAATTTCTACAATTCCTTAAGGATTAATATTGACTTAGCTAAAGACAGGGAACAATGGAAGAATAAGATCCATATAGGTGTTATCTTCTATTTGGTAATAGGTTTTAGGCTTGGTAATATGATCATAGATTTATATGCCAGTAAAAATGATAGATAACTTCTTCTTTATTATTATTGTTATTGTTATTATTATTATTATTATTATTATTATTATTATTATTATTATTATTATTATTGTTATTGTTGTTGTCGTTGTTGTTATTGTTGTTGTTGTTGTCTCGAGAAGGAAGAAAGATGCATATTTTTCTAAAAGAGATATGAACGAAGTAGCAGGAACAAATGTGAGAATAGTGGAGGAGATGTTGAGTTTTTCAGAACCTATGATTTGTATCGAGTCTGTAGTTTATATCCTAATTATGGATGAGGTAACTAATAGTATACAAATTGAGCGTTCATGAATCATTCGTTTTGCAGATGATATTATGTTAATTGACAGAAGTAGACAAAGAGTTGGAACCATGGAAAAGTACTATGGAGCATAAGAGTTTTACGATAAGTATAAGCAGATTGGCAAATAAAAAAAAAATAAGTATAAGCAGATTGTAGATATTACAACTTTATTCTCTACGAGAAAAATGAGATTAGATCCGATTGTGGTTCTTAAATGTTGACACTTTAGATACTTAGGCATAGTCTTTATGGGGAATGGCATGATAGGCAAAGATGTAACACACGGAATAAAAATTGAATGACCTAAATATGCGAATGCTTCAGGAGTACTAGGTGATAAGGAGTTCAACAGAATAACTGTAAAACTATTAATGTTTTATGAATAATGGTTCAAAAATAATATCTTGGGGAGAGAATGTTGGACTTCTAAGACCCAACTTGTCCACAAAGAAAATGTAGTGGAAATGCAGAAACAGTATGAAATTACTATCCATGATATTTATTTGCTTTAGATATGTCCTTTGCATGAAAATTAGATGTTTTCGAAGGCATCTTATGTTTCACACCCATCTAGATATCCACTTTTGGTCCTTCTAGTTTAAAGATTATAGGAAACGAAAACTCTTATTGGGAAGTTGATTCTTATTTCCGTGTCAGTTGACTTTAACTTACCTGTATTGTTTAACAAAGCTATGATTTTGAGACTACTTTTAACTAACTCCTTGATTTTCTAAGGAGTGATTCTTTCTCTTCTTATACTAATGCCGATCTCCTTTTATTCATACCATGCAGGATGCAATACCTGTGGAAGATGAATCTTCATCTAGTGCGAATAACAGTTTTCCCATAAAGCGTGCATCACCCTTTCCCAAAACTGCTCAAAGTCTTGCCACATGTCCTGTTACCGAAGATGAAATTAGAGCTTTTCTATTGCAGAGAAACTCAGTGACCACACTGCATCTTGTCAGCAAATTTAAATCTCGTTTGCAACGTACAAAGGTATGACAAGACTGGTTTGTCGAGACAGATTTGCCTGTTTGTTGCTCACTGACCTATAGATTAGGCTCGTAAATGCAGGGAGGCATTGCAATAAAAATTTATCGACTTAAAATTTTGTTGCTGACCAAATGCATCATAGCGTCTGAGCCTCTTCATATTTGAGTTAATCTTGTGAATAAACACCCTAAAAATGTAAAGCAAAACTGGATTTCCTCAGCATAACTGCATGTCAGCCAAGATTTGACACTGCTTTTACTTCTTGTGATATGGTAGATTCCTCCTTTCCTTGTGTGATTTTATTAATTAATTTGATGCAGGATAAGGCTGCTTTTGCTGATGTATTGAGGAGGATCGCCAAGATACAGAAAACCAGTACAACTAGCTATGTTGTGTTACGAGAGAGGTAAATATTCATTTTGGTGGTTTTCGCAGGATAACATGATATTGTAGTCTGTTTTAATGGAAGAACAATCCTTTTTCGTTCTTTTTTCTTTTTCTTTTGTTGTGTTTGATTCCTTTGTGTTTCTGTCTCTGTACTTTCTCTTGTTCTATATTTGAATGTTGAACGGATCTGAAAAGGTGAATTACTTTACTTGAGTTTTGTTAATTGGCTTTACTTGTGCATGCAGGCTGGAGGCAAATACACCAGTACATGGTCTGGCAGCCAAGATTAATCGTTTGGGCATTAATGATTAGGAATGATAATGGGACAGTGCAGATTGATTTTCCTGGTTCTGCATCAACTCACTAACTCTACTATTAATAATATAAAACTTTCGCACTGCTTTATGACGGTCTCCTTATAATTTGCATAGTGAAGATTTTGACCTTTTTTTTTTTTTTTGGGTAATGAAGCGAATCTGTAACTATGCTTTTGGAATTTTCTTTTTTCCATTGAATTTTCAGTTGACATATATCCATAAGATTTATACAGTATATTACATGCTTAATATGTTAGTAACAGTACAGCATGTCAAATAAACTAGTAACTGAGAATTACCAATAACTATTACGCTTTGATTCCAAATTATTTAGGTCAGTTATATGAATCCTCTATATTCATTGCGGTTCATTTTATTTCAGTATTCAACAGTATGTCGTGTAGAACAAGTTATGGATCTCTAAAACTATTCATTTTTCAAATGTCATAGCTATATTTACGTTGTCATACGATCTCCAATCCAACTAAGAAAACAATGTTGAACACCAAAGTTTATGCAAGTGTACGAGTAACTGTAGACCAACTAGTAGGTATATTTTTTATAGTTATTAGCTACGGCTCATTTTATGTTAAGTCTGCATAGATTTTAAGTTACAGTAGGACATTTTAAGACAAACTTCTTTTCACATGATTTTAGGTCAACCTCGTTCATTTTTTGACACATTGAGTCACTTGAACTGAGCCAAAAAAATGAGCAATAAATCTGTGCAAAGGGTTGGGTACACGCGCAAACAAATGTATTCCTCATAGAAAATGTGGCGTGCATCAAGATTAGCGTATACTAAAGAGCTTTTATATTGCTGTAGCTTAACCACGTCTCATCTATCATATTTGCTGGGTTAACTGCCAATTAGTTGATCTTGTAGGCGCAGCATTGTTTTATGCGTTTAAGGGTATGGTCTTGCGGTTAAATAAAATGGGTAAATTATGGGAGATGAGGTTCAGTTTTCGGTAAAAATTAAAACGTTTAGATGACTTGTCATGCCTAATAATCTTTGATGGGTAGAGTTGTTTAGTATCTGTATGA
>MU749136.1:6769-47256 GCA_026770625.1 Nicotiana glauca | reverse complement strand
AGTATTATTATTATGCTATTCGGTAGAGGCTCTTGACTCGTGACCCCCAGATCTGTGGGAGGATGTTTGTACTGGTTTATTGGGTTGTTTCTATATATTTTCTAAACTTCGGATATTTCTTCATTATTAATGATTTTTGGACAAAAACTGTGAGCTGGCAGCTCGGAATGTGTGTGTGATTGGTCGGGCTTGCCTAGCAATGTGCTGGGCGCCATCACGATTGGCGTCGGGGTCGGGGTCGTGACATAAATATTTTGGGCCGCATAATTAGGAAATGTAAATAATTTGGACCAGAGCATTATAGGGTAAATAGTTTGGAATCAATGGGATAAAGTGAGATTCTTCCTAAAAAGATCTCATCTATTGGCTTAGTATATTTTATGGGCCAAATGAGACTGTATCAACCAACTGGATCATCGCTATCTGTCCAGCAAATGGAATGCTTCTTCTTCACGTAAGGATGATAACAACGACATGCTGACACGAAGTTTTTCGAGTAAATTTCTTTATAGTCCTTTGACTTTTTGAGGTTGAAAATAATGTTTTACTTATCTAAGATAAAAAAAAGGCGTTTAATAATGTTCTTGACTAGATAATTTTTTTTTTTGGGTTTCAAGTTATGTATTCAAAAGCAAGTTCAGTGATGTGATGCACCAAGCAGAAGTGGAAGTGAAGATTGATACCTAAGTCATCCCAAAATAGATAATTTCAAGTATCTTGGGTCTATTATTCAAGGCAACAGGGAGATTGACAAGGATGTTACTCCTCTTATTAGATCGGGGTGGATGAAATGGAGGCTCGCTTTGCGGGGTTTTGTGTGATAAGAACATGCCACCTAGACTTAAGGGGAAGTTCTACATAATGGTGGTTAGACCAACTATGTTGTATGGAGTTGAGTGTTGCCCCGTCAAGAAGTCACATATCCAGAAGATGAAAGTAGTTGAAATGAGGATGTTGAGATGGATGATATACCAAGAAAGACAAGATTAGAAATGAGGTAATTAGGGACAAGGTTGGAGTGGTTTCCGTGGAGGACAGATTGCGAAATCGAGGCTGAGATGGTTCGGGCATGTGAAGAGGAAAGACATTAACGCTCCAGTTAAGAGATGTGAGAGGTTGACTATGGCAGGTCTGATGAAGGGTAGGGGTAGACATAAGAAGTATTGGAGAGAGGTAGTTAGGCATGACATATTATTGCTTCAGCTAACCGAGGCTGTGACCCACGATCGAAAGCTGTGGAGGTTGAGGATTACCGTTGAACGTTGACATGTAGTAATGTGTTTCTCCTAGGCTTTCCAGTAGTACTAGGAATTGTCACACCTCTTTTTACAAACTTCACTAACCCTCTTAAATAATAAAAAGTGATTGCAAAGCTCGAAAAGGATTTTTAATTAAAAGTGATAAAATTGTGTTCAAAAGGAAATAACACAGAGTCGCCACCTGACATTGGTTTCGGCGTGCCAGGTCACCATTTTTTAAAATTGATTTTCCTTTTAAAATACTTTGGACTCCAAATTAAGTCTGCGCCAGAGATTCGGGTAAGAGGGTCCATTTGACTCGGGGAGAAGGTGTTAGACACTCCCTAAGTCTTGTAACTTGTACGGTTGCATACTCGATCTGTAACGACCCGATCGGTCGTTTAGAGCTTTTGCACTTTGATTATATGCTCTGGAGCATGACTTGCCCCATGTGGTGTATTATGACTTATGTAAATCGTTGGTTTTGGTTTCAGGTTAATCAGAATGAATTTGGAAAACAACAGTTCTCTATTTAAAGATCAAAATTTGAAAAGTTTGACCAAGATTTGACTTATTTGTATATGATCTCAGATTAGAATTTTTATAGTTTAGTTAGCTCCATTAGGTGATTTGGGACTTAGAAGCGTGATCGGAATGCATTTTGGAGGTCCGTGGAAAGTTTAGGCTTGAATTGGTGAAATTGAGATTTCGACGTTTTTCGGTTGGTAAGTGAGATTTTGATATAGAGATCGAAATGAAATATCGGAAGTTGCAGTAGTTCCATTGTATCATTTGGGATGTGTGTGAAAAAATTTTGGTCATTCGAACGTGGTTTGGTTGATTTTTGATCAACAGCGAAATTCGGAAGATTTTAGAAAACTTAGGCTTGAATCCGATGTCTTTTGGTTGATTTGATGTTGTCTGAGGTGTTTTTGAGGATTGGAAAAAGTTTGAATAAGGTTTTAGGATATGTTGATTCCTTTGGTTCTGGTCGCGGGAGCCTCAAGTGAGTTTCGGATGGTCAATCGAACCATTTCATGCCTTAGAGATGCTGCAGATTTGTAGGTTCAGCTATTGCAGAGTTTTACCCTTCACAATCGAGTAGGGAGTTTCACGATCGCGTAGAAACTTTTGAGGGATCCGTCCAGTTGTTCTTCATGTTCACAAAGGTTGGCTTACGATCGCATAGAGTGGTGTGGTTGTTGATCGTGAATGCGTGGTGATGGTCGCGTTCGCGTAGCGTTAAGCGGGCCAGGGGTCTTGGTTGGATTTTTTTTCATTGCGAACGCGGGAGACAGTCCGTGATCGCGTAGATTTAGTTGCCTGGGTATCGCGTTCACAGGGCGTTTGATGCGTTCGCATAGAGTAAATTGTGGAATCTGAGTTTTGTGCATCGCGACCCCGAAGGTTTTCCCGCGATCGCGATGAAGAAAATTATGCCTGGGAAGAAGGTTTTTAAACTCGTCTTGTCCGTGATTTTGGGACTTATTTCCTCCACAGATGGTCGTTTTTGGAGATTTTTGAAGGAGATTGGAGAGGGATTCAAGGGTAATCACTTTGAGGTAAGATTCTTAGACTTAAAACTCGATAATTATGAGAATTTCACCTAGAAAGTCATGGAACTTGAGCTAAAAATTGAAGAACTAGGGCTTGAAATTTGGACTTTTGATTGGGGATTTAAAGGACCATTTGGGGTCGGATTTGAGAAATTTTGATATGTATGAACTCGTGGGAAGATAAGGAATCTATTGATGTGAAAATTTCTTAATTTTGAGATGTGGGCCCGGGGTCGGGTTTTGGTAATTTCTGAATTTGTGCCATTTATTAATTGTTTTCGCTTGGGCTTTGTTCCCTTAGCGTATTTTGACATCCTCGTTTTGATTTTGGATAGATTCGATGCGCGTAGAAGCTGATTCGAGGGGCAAAGTCATAGCGAGCTAGAGATTTAGCTAGTTCGAGTTGAGTAATGATTGTAAATGATGTTATGAGGGTTTGAAATCCCGAATTTTCACATCATAGTGCTATATTGAGGTGAGGGACATGCTTGATGACGAGCGTGGGGTCGTGCACTATTGGGGATTGTGATTTGATCCGTCCCGATTGATGATTTTGCTACGTATTTGATTGAAATCTATTTGTTATGATCATTAATTGGGCTAAATGCCATATTTGGGCTTCCTGCAAACTATTTAAACCCTTCTGGGATTTTTATTGATATTTCCTCAAGGTTTGACTTTAAACTTGTACACAGTCATGTTATTTTTCACTATTTTCAAAACTCAGGCATGTTTACTCTGCTTTAACACTTGAAATGATATTTTAAAGATATTTTTCGTCTAAGCACCATGTTTTACTATTGCCCGGCTAGCTTATGTTATTTTTGACTGAGTAAGGCCGAGGGCCTGTGTGTGAGGATACTTTTGGGTCGGGTTGCATGCCGCAGCGGTGATACACTAATTTTGATTATGAGGCCGAGGGCCTGAGATATGTGCGCCACGAGGTGGCTTGATTGATATGTGGTCGAGAGCCTAGTGATGATGCCACTAGATGGTATGATATTGCGCTTAGGCTGTAAGGGGCCCCTCTAGGAGTCTGCACACCCCCAGTGAGCGCGAGTACCCATTGTGATGTGAGATATAGCCCGAGGGGCTGGTATTGTTCTATGTGATATCCCCAGGGGCTGGTATTGTTCTATGTGATTGCCCGATGGTCTAGTACTGTACTATGTGATTGCCCGAGGGGATAGTATTGTACTATATGATTTCCCGAGAGGCGGAATTATTGACATTGTGCCCGAGGGGCGAACCTTATGTGCTTATCTTTCTTACTTGTTTGTCATTTACCTGTTTAAATGTGTATTTGTGCCCGAGGGGCAGATTATCTGTGTATTTGCCTTGCATCCATTTGTGTAACAATTGAAAAGTCATTTTTAAAGAGGTTTGAACTGAGCTAAGATGCTTCAAGAATTTTCACAACTTCATTGCTTCTTACTGGTTTTGTACTACTTCTATACAACATATTGATGTACTTTTAGTGATTTCCTATCACTCAGTCATTAGTTATGATTGTTACTCAGTGAGTTGGAAGTACTCACTTTACTCCCTGCACCTTGTGTGCAGATTTAGGTATTTTCTAAGCTTGGTGGCTGTTTCATTGGAGTTAGCAAGGTAGCTGCCTGGCGATCGCGGCTCTTCTTTCTCCCTCTTTATTCTTCTTTATGTATTCTTGTGACCTTTTCGACCTTTTCTGTCTTTATATGGTTAGACAATTATAGTAGATGCTCATGACCAGTGACACCCCGATGTCGGGCTGCGTTGGGTTGTTATTTTGTATATTTGTACTGTTGACTATTTAAAAGTTGGATTATTTATCAGTCTTTATATATAATTCTCATTGTTAACTGCTTAAAAACTGGAATGGGTAAGTGTCGGATGGCTTTGTCTTTACGAGAGGCTCCATCACGACGGGGTCCGGGTTTAGGATCGTGATAAGTTGGTATCAGAGCCTAGGTTATATAGGTCTCACGGGTCATGAGCAAGTTTAGTAGAGTCTTGCGGATCGGTACAGATACGTTGTATTTATCCTCGGGAGGTTGTAGAACCTTTAGGAAAACTTCACATTCTTGAATCCTTATCGTGCACCCTTGATTCATCTTGAAATATAACCCTTTGAATTCCTTCCACACGTTCGTATGCGCGAATGAGCACCCAGTATTAGATGTGCATCGATGGCTTGTGATTCCCTGATCGAGGGGCGAGATATGATCTCTATGTGTTGATGTTGGGCCAGTCTGGAGGACTTGAGGCTGGATTTTTGCCTATAGCTTTAGCACCACGGTGCTGATTATGTGAGCACGTGCCTTTTTTGAACTTGTATGTTTGGTACTGTCCCCATTAGCAGAAGTGGTGGCTGGATGGCCATGTGATGAGTATGTTGCTGACTGTGAGATTTATTCATATGATTTTGAAATGACAAGAAGGGTTTTCTGGAGGATAGAAGAACTATTAGGTGCTTGATTTTTATCTTGATTTGAGGTATAACCCCGAGTTATGGGTGCGTGAAGAATATCTTCATGTCTCCTAGTTGGGAGTGAAGTAAATTTCATATTGCGGTATGAGTTCAGACTCAGGAAGACTAAGTGATTGTATAATGTGTATAACGGTGGAAGGTATATAGAAATTTTAGTTTGAGGTAAAGCAGGTGGGTTATCTCTTGCGGAGTGTTCAGAAGTTGTGTGATCCTTATGTTGTCTATTAGAAGATCTCATTTACAAGTGAAATATACGTGTTGAAATTTAAATTTTGGGTCGCTCAAGAGAGTGGATTTAGTTGCTACGAGGGTGAATGCGAGATTTGTAGAAGATATGAAGTACCAGATGGTCTGTCTTCCACGAGCTTATGAAGCATTGAGTTAATCTTACTATGGTATTATGGCAGCAATAAAGTATAAGCGTTATGAGTTATTGTGTATGTTTTGATGTATGGCTTCGAGCCAAGTGCGGGAGTTTGCTATTGATTAGCTGATTGCACGGTTATGTGCTATGTTGGTTCCGGTTTGAGGCGTGCCGGTGAATCAGTTATGGTTTGCGGAGATTGAGCCCGAGGATGGCTCGAGTAAAGGAACACTTTCGACTAAGGTAAGGTTATATGTTGCAGTGTCAGAAGTGCCAATGAGGCACTGGTTGTTCGCTTCTTTTGATCGGGTTAATTGCGGTTCGAGTAGAGTGGATGACTCTCGGTAATGGTTCTAATATGCTCAAGATTTTGCATGTAATAATTGGGGATTTTCAGGTTGTATTTTTTGCTAGAAACTGAGGTTTGCATTTGGAGGGTGTCAAGATTTGTGGTATTTCTATATCAATTATGGGCTTCTATATAGCAGTATCAGGAAGGTGAAGGTAATGATTCGAAATTCATAGAACGTCTATTCAGGGTAAGTATTTCAAACGTGGTGCTTGCGGGAATAACTAAGAAATTATCTAACGGCTTATGAGCTTTAGCCAGCGGGGTTTTATGCTTGGGTCTTGTGTGGTTAGTCTGAGTTGAAGAATTATGATGCTATAGCCAGAAGGAGTATCAAGTTAAAGGTAGATCAGAAGGAAACTTAGAGAAATTAGGATAGCTTGGTAGTAGATTGGTTCGGCAGGGTGACGGATATGATCGGTTCTTGGGTGATTATTATAAAATGGGTTTCTACAGGTGCTTCGCGGCAATGATATTAGGTTTTGTGGCCTGCGTAGCTTGGTTGAGTTAGAAGGATTCAGTCCTGACGAATTAGCGTTGTGCAAATGGAATCTGGAAAGTTCTTAGCTAGTTAGGTACATAGTTTCTTGTGGCTTGGAAGGGATATGAAGTTTCATGTTATCCTAGGATGGTATGGTATATGCGGTGTGTTGGGGAGGACTGAGATTGCGTGTGTAAGGTTACGGTTCAATTTTAAAAGGAAGGTCATAAAACTCTTAGGCAGCGGGCGGCTTCAAATGATTAGAGAAATGTGCTTCAGATGATTAGAGAAATAATCTCCGGACGATTAAGGAAATGCTATTACTAATTGGGATGATTTGACGAGGGAATATGTTTCAGGAAAAGGCAATGTGACTAAGTTGATGGTACTTCGGTAGTATTGCGGCACCTCTTATTAGATAGATTGCTGATATTCGAGTTTGCTTGGCAGCACAGAAGGATTTTAGAGTATCTCTCGTAGAATGATTGGGTATTAGAGGTTTGGTATGTATTCGGACGGCAAAATTGGGATCGGATATGGTGATTCGTGCACTATATGGATTTGGAGATGGGAAGTTCTCATAGACAAGTTATGTTGTGGTTGTACATTATGTGTATCGGCACTGTATAATGACTATCGGGGTTTGGAGACCCGAGTAGATATTTTGCTACTTGGTATGTTAGATTTTGTATGAGATATTGGGTATAGATTGGTTGTCTAATGTTGTGTCATTCTGAGCTATTCTGCTAAGGCGACGATGTTGGTTATGCCGGGAATGCCATGGACTAAGTGGTGAGGTTCGATGGATTTTATGTTCTTCATAGGGTGATTTTATATTTTGAAGACCCAGTGGATGGATGGAAAGGGTTGTCTTTCATTGTTTGGGCTTTTGTGATGGATGTCAGTGTAGAGACTCTTACCATTGATTCGGCTTCGGTGGTAAGGGACTTTTCGGATGTGTCCTTATGGCCGGGCATGTGCCGAGCAAGGTTGTTTATTTCGGTATTGAGTTGATGTTGGTCACCTTATCATATGGCATCGGCAGGGTTAAAGGAGTTGAGGGAGCAACTTCAGGGTTTCCTTGATAAGGGGTCTGTTGGCAGGCCAGTGTGGATGTGTGTTCTAACTTGAGTCAACTTGGTTGGCTCCGAGTTGTATTGTTGATGGATGTGTGATTCGATTGTTATTGAGCCTATTAGTGTTCTGAGGAGATATGTGAGTTAATTTTTCATGTTGCGGGGCATTTGGATTTGATGGCTATAGGCACATGTAGTGCAATTTTATTGTGGTCTCTCAGTGAGGCTCGAGTGGGAGAAGTATTGGATATTGCTCGGCAGATGACATATCGGTTATATCCTTTTGGGTTGTATGGTGTTATGTATTTTCTTCACTGTGGTTATGATGATTTACTTTGGTCCTAGAGATCAAATTGCGCATGGTTGTCTATTGTGAGCATAGTGACTTAAGGTGTTTCATATGGTCCAGTGTTTGGATGAGTCCGCGCATTGAGTGAAGTTCTGTGGAGTTATGATTATGCGGATTGGAGTCGTGTGTTCTGTTTCTACGATGTGCGTTGTGTTCTCAGCATTTTGTGCGGTGGTTCTGGTAAGCTTACGGTACAACTCTTTCAGTTGAATCATTTTTCATGATCTACGTATGTTCGAATTATTGCTTATAGGTGTGCGGATTGCACGAGTTGTGGCCTTAGATGGCATTAATATGTCATGTCACCAAAGTGGTTGTGTTGTATTAAATGAGATCGTTGGGATCTAGAATGAATACAAACAGATTCAATTTCAGCATGTTAGAAGGGTAATATCGATGTTCGGCTCAGAAATTTGCTATGGTCTTTGCCAAAAGAGAAGTGGCTTCATGATTGGTTGATATGAGAAATGGTTATGTCTTATTGCGTGTTTTATTCATCATCACCAGTATATGAAAGCATTGGAATAAGATTTTAGTTGATAAGAGGTTTTCTACCGGTATTCGTTTATTGTGTGCAGCTGCTGTGATTAGTAGTTATTGCTACAACTGTTTGAGTTGGATAGTATAGCATGTAATTTCACCTGAAGTTGCAGGTATGGGTTATTACAGCTGGTTCGAGCTTATTCCGAGTATAAATAAGAGATCCTGATCTTGTGGATAATTTTGGAAGTGGAAATGTGGTCCTACGGTTTATGGGCTAGGTTGGATTGTGAAATTTCAGTTGCATTGTGTTATCAGGCCTATAGGAGATAGGGTGACATGGGATCACCCCGGGTATATGCATGGTAAGGTTATTCAGTGACTGGTTGGCTTTTGAAACAACTCTGGGCACGTTCGAGGACGAACATATGTTCAAGTGGGGGAGGATGTAATGACCCGTCCCGTCGTTTAGAGCTTTTGCACTTTGATTGTCAGCTCTTGGGCATGACTTTCCCCGTGTGGTGTATTATGACTTATGTAAATCGTTGGTTTTTATTTCAGGTTTATCAGAATGAATTTGGAAGAAAACAGCTCTCAGTTTAAAGCTTAAAATTTGAAAGATTTGACTTGTTTGTATATGATCTCGGATTGGAATTTTTATGGTTTGGTTAGCTCCATTAGGTGATTTGGGACTTAGGAACGTGATCGGAATGCATTTTGGAGGTCCGTGGAAGGTTTAAGCTTGAATTGGTGAAATTGAAATTTCAGCATTTTTCGGTTGATAGGTGAGATTTTTCTATAAAGGTCGGAATGAAATATCGAAAGTTGCAGTAGTTCCGTTGTATCATTTGGGATATCTGTGAAATATTTCAGGCCATTCAGACGTGGTTTGGTTGGATTTTTTATCAAAAGTGGAATTCGGAAGATTTTAGAAAACTTAGGCTTGAATCTGATGTGTTTTGGTTGATTTGATGTTGTTTGAGGTGTTTTGAGGATTGGAAAAAGTTTAAATAAGGTTTTACCATTCCATGCCTTAGAGATGCTACATATTTGCAGGTTCAGCTGTTGCGGAGTTTTATCCTTCGCGATCGCGTAGGGAGTCTCGCAATCGCATAGAAGCTTTTGAGGGGGCCGTCCAGTTGTTCTTCGCATTCGTGAAGGTTGACTTGCGATCGCATAGAGTGGTTTGGTTGTTGATCACGAACACGTGGTGATGGTCTCGTTCGCGTAGAGTTAAGCGGGCCAGGGGTCTTGGTTGGATTTTTGTTCATTGCGAACGCGGGAGGCAGTCCGTGATCGCGTAGAGTTAGTCGCCTGGGCATCGCGTTCGCAGGGTGTTTGATGCATTCGCATAGAGTAAATTGTAGAAGCTGAGTTTTGTGCTTCGATCGTGAAGGTTTTCCCGTGATCGCGATGAAGAAAATTAGTCCTGGGCAGAAGGTTTTTAAACTCGTCTTGTCCGCAATTTTGGGGCTTATTTCCTCCATAGATGGTTGTTTTTGGAGATTTTGGAAGGAGATTGAAGAGAGATTCAAGGGAAATCACTTTGAGGTAAGATTCTTGGACTTAAAACTCGATTATTATGAGAATTTCACCTAGAAAACCATGGAACTTAAGCTAAAAATTGAAGAACTAGGGTTTGGAAATTTGGACTTTTGATTGAGGATTTGAAGGACTATTTGGGGTCGGATTTGAGAACTTGTGATATGTATGAACTCGTGGGAAGATAAGAAATTTATTGATGTGAAAATTTCTAAATTTCGAGACGTGGGCCTGGGGTCGGGTTTTGGTAATTTCAAGATTTGTGCCCTTTATTGGGTTTTTTTGCTTGGGCTTTGTTCCCTCAATTTATTTTTATGTCCTCGTTCTGATTCTGAATAGATTCGACGCGCGTGGAAGCCGATTCGAGGGGCAAAAGCGTCGCGAGCTAGAGATTTAGTTGGTTCGAGGTGAGTAATGATTGTAAATGATGTTCCGAGGGTTTGAAACCCCAAATTGTCACATCATAGTGCTATATTGAGGTGAGACACACGCTTGATGACAAGCGTGGGGTTGTGCACTATTGGGTATTGTGACTTGATCCATCCCGATTGATGATTTTACCATATATTTGATTGAAATCTATTTGCTATCATTATTATTTGGGCTGAATGTCATATTTGGGCTTCCTGCCAACTATTTGAACCCTTCTGAAAATTTTATTGATATTTCCTCACCGTTTTACTTTAAACTTGTACTCAGTCATGCTATTTTCCACTGTTTTCAAAACTCAGCCATGTTTACTCTACTTTAACACTTGAAATGATATTTTAAAGATATTTTTGGGATGAGCACTATGATTTACTGTTGCCCGGGTAGCTTATGTGATTTTTGACTGAGTAAAGCCAAGGGCATGTGTGTGAGGATACTTTTGGGTCGGGTTGCACATCGCAGCGGTGATATACTGATTTTGATTATGAGGTCGAGGGCCTAAGATATGTACGCCACGAGGTGGCTTGATTGATATTAGGGCGAGAGCCTAGTGATGATGCCACGAGATGGCTTGATACTACGGGTGGGACGTAAGGGGTCCCTCCAGGAGTCTACACAACCCCAGTGAGTGCAGGTACCCATTATGATGTGAGATATAGCCTGAGGGGCTGGTATTGTTCTATGTGATAGCTCGAGCGGCTGGTATTGTTCTATGTGATTGCCCCAGGGGCTAGTATTGTACTATGTGATTGCTCGAGGGGCTTGTAGTGTTCTGAGATATTGCCTGAGGGGCGGAATTGTTGGCATTGTGCCCAAGGGTCAAACCTTATTTGCTTATCTTTCTTACTTGTATGTCATTTACCTGTTTAAATGCGTATTTGTGCCCGAGGGGCGGTTTTTCTGTGCCTATCTGCACTATTTGCCTTGCATTTATTTGCGTAACTGTTGAAAAAGTCATTTTTAAAGAGTTTTAAACTGAGCTAAGATGCTTCAAGAATTTTCACAACTTCATTGCTTCTTACTGCCTTTGTACTGCTTCTATACAGCATATTGATTTACTTTTCGTGATTTCCTATCACTCAGTCATTAGTTATGATTGTTACGCACTGAGTTGGAAGTACTTACTTTACTCCACGCACCTTGTGTGTAGATTCAGGTATTTTCTAAGCTTGGTGGCAGTTTCATTGGAGTTAGCAAGGTAGCTACCTGGCGATCGCGACTCTACTTTCTCCCTCTTTATTCTTCCTTATGTATTCTTGTGACCTTTCCGACCATTTCGGTCTTGATATGGTTAGACAGTTGCAGTAGATGCCCATGACTAGTTACACCTTGGATGTCGGGCTGAGTTGGATTGTTATTTTGCATATTTGTACTATTGACTGCTTAAAAGTTGGATTATTTATCAGGTTTGAGATTTAATTCTCATTGTTAACTGCTTAAAAACTGGAATGGGTAAGTGTCGGCTGGCCTTGTCTTTACGAGAGGCGCCATCACGACCGGATCTAGGTTTAGGATAGTGACACGATCTAGTTGGCTTTAAAGGATATCCTAATTGAGGTAAAAGCACACAAAAAGAAAATAAACAATCAAAAATAGGCTCGAGGTTGTCCCCACCTAATAAAATAAAACAAGAATAAAAGTACTACGAGTTTTGCTCTCGGCCTCCAAATATAAATACCTCGAGGCATACCCTAGATAAAATATACACGAATCCTTCGGGGCATTCCCGGATAAATTTAAATAAAGGGGGACGTCTCGCCTCAGAAAGAAGCTAAAACACACATCCTAAAGGTTTGCCTACCCAAATGTATTCGGCCTAAGCATGCTCCCAGCGGACAATATAATAAAAGTAAAAAAAATAAAACTAAAAATTAACTTCATGCTCATTTCCCTTTTAAATTTTTATTTTTTATTAGACCGAGCCCGACACCTAAAGCATGTGAACAAATTAATCACTAATGGGCCTCGACTTTTCCGTCACCCACAGTTCAACAATCAACCAAAACTTTTCCATATCCAAATTTAAACGAGTGAGACTAGACGTTTCCGCCAAGGTAGGAGTCATCTAAAATTCTCTAAATTTGAAAATCAAATTTTGCGGATCCCAATAGGTCAACATCGCCTCCACTAAGTCTGGGCGAGGTATGATATCAAGAAGGGAAGTGAAGGTGCCCAATTTCTGCATTAGCTCATGCTGCTCTAACAATGAAAACATATTCCACCACTTGATCAACTTCCTAGGAATCTTTACTACCATCAGCACTTTGGATCGAATCGGCGGGTCCATACCTGAATGAAAAGAATATGGTTAGCGACTCGGGACACTACGTGACACCACAACATTTTCTAGCGGACAGATGCAAGATACAATTTTGATATATTTTACAAAATGGCCTAAGTGTCCGAGGGTGGCTATTAGTGCAAACTCGACAAAGTTGACCCCTAATGCATGAAATTACTCCATTTAAAGCTTACACGGCTCCAACCTTCTAACAATCATGGCCTTAAAATATTACTTTGCGGAAATAGCTCATTTATAAAAATGGCCGATATGGCCAGAAGTGACTAAGGATGAAAACTCAAATAGGACGGGCCTTAAAAAATATGACACCTAGTTGTAGACTCAAAATCTTAAGACATGGGTAATTGAACCACTTTTGCAAAAAATAACCCCATCTTGCAAGAATGACCGATGTGATCAAAACTGGCTAGACATGCAAGATTTGGCTAAGACCACACGAAGCCAAGAACCTAAGACCACACGAAGCCAAGAACCTAAGACTTACTAGGAAGACTGGACCATATGTGGGTTGCCTACATATCCCGCCCCAAAAGAAAAGAATCATGTATGCGTAGTTCGGGAAGAACGGAGATGGGAGAAAGCTTTTTAAAAAAATGCAACTAATTTGGAAAAACTATTTTTGTCTTTTTGAAAAATGATCGAAAATGTAAAATCTTTTTGTATTTTCCTTTTTTCTCTTTTTTTTGATATTTTGGAAAATAATGGAAAAGTGTAAAATCTTTTTGGATTTTTCATTTTCAATTCTTTTTTGGTTTTTTCTTGAAAAAGTTGTGAAAGAAAAAATATAATTGGGCCATACTTGCTTCATTTTCACCCTTCTTTCCAAAATATCGGTCCGTCAAATAACCTTTCTACCCTCGTAGATGCAACATTTAGCACATAGGATGATTAAATGTCATTTTGGGCCACTAGCCCATTTTTGAAATAATTTGAATAGGCCTCCTACGATGGGATATGGTGCCTGGGACCGAGCCCTGCTAGGTTTAAATGACATGATGCAAATAAGAATGACCTACAGGATGATCTAAGTTTGGGGTTCACTAACAAAGCGATTCGGGAGAGCATATGGTCGATGATGGTCTTTCAAGCTTTCCACCCACTCCATACGTCCGACGGACCCCCTCCTAAAATAAGGGTGACTCAATAAATAGTTCGTATACACGACGCGTACTCCGAGACTTATTGCAGAAAAAATTAACCGGGTAATGCATATAATGACAGTTATAAAGTAGTAAACACATAAAGCAAAAACTGTAAACACATAAACAACTAGCAAATAATAACTAAATATAAAAACATAATAAAAATCAAGTAAAACTAATGAAAAAGCATAAAAACCTCAACCAAATATTCTAAAAACCAACTCGAACCTGCAATTCCCCAGCAGAGTCGCCAAAGCTGTCACATCCCTTTTTACAAACCTCACTGACCCTCTCAAATAATAAAAAGTGATTGTAAAGCCCAAAAAAGGTTGTTAATTAAAAGTGACAAAATTGTATTCAAAAGAAAATAACTCAGAGTCGCCACCTGACATTAGTTTCGGCGTGCCAGGTCACTATTTTTTAAAAATAATTTTCCTTTTAAAACACTTTGGACTCCAAATTAAGTCTGCACCAGAGTTTCGGGTAAGAGGGTTCATTTGACTCCGAAAAAAGGTGTTAGGCACTCCCCAAGTCCCGTAACTAGTACGGTTGCATACTCGATCTAGTTGACTTTAAAGGATATCATAATTGAGATAAAAGCACACAAAAAGAAAATAAACAATGAAAAAGAGGCTCGAAGTCATCCCCGCCTAATAAAATAAAACAAAAATAAAAATACTAGTATGAGTTTTGCTCTAAACCTCCAAATACAAATACCTGGGGACATACCCCGGATAAAATATACACGAATCCTTCGGGGCATTCCCGGATAAATTTAAGTAAAGGGGGACGTCTCGCCTCAGAAAGAAGCTAAAACACACATCCTAAAAATTTGCCTACCCAAATGTATTCGGCCTAAGCATGCTCCCAGCGGAGAATATAATAAAAGCAAAAAAAATAAAACTAAAAATTAACTTCATGCTCATTCCCCTTTTAAATTTTCATTTTTTATTAGACCGAGCCCGACACCTAAAGCATGTGAACAAATTAAGAGAAAACTACCCTCTATAGCCCCTCAAAATTTTAATAGTCCATATTTTTACCCACTTACATAACATGGCCTTTCGGCCCAATTTATTTCTAACTTGTAGCCATTATCTATTTCCAATGCATTTATCTTCCCAAGACAACATTTAATCCTATCATTTTTGTCTTTCTTTCATTCTATCCAATGCACAGATTTTTTTTCAATTACCATTTTCATTCATATCCTCTTTCTTTCTCTGTATCTTCTTCGTCTTTCCTTTTATCTTTTTTTGGTTATTTTTTTTTTTCATTTTCCTTCCCTTCTCTAAATCCCATTTCAGATCTATATTGTTTCTCATTATTTTTTTTTTACTTCTTCTTCTTCTTCTTCTAATAATAATAGTGTTTTGTGAGTGAAGAATTTTTACTGTAAGTATCGATGGTCGGTCTTGATTTAATGGGGTAGTTGGATTATACTTATATGTAATTTTATATTTTTATATATATATAGTTATACACGTATTAAATATTTTATATACACATTTGTATAAATTTTATATATAAGTGTATCTTGTATTTTTTAATGTATATTATAAAAATTATATATAAATTGTTATAAAATGCATAAAAATTGTATATATACTAATACATTGTATAAATTTTGTATATAAAGTGTATCCTCTATATTTTAGTATATCTCTAATGTATCATTAGTGTATATTCACTGTTTAGTGACAGTCCGTTTTGTATATATTTTGTGTAGTGACAATCTATTTTGTATATTTTTGTATAGTGACAGTCTATTTTATATAATTTTTGTATCCCGGTCACTTTTATCTATTGAACGTGCATAGACTGTTGTATGATGTATCAAAGTGTATTTTTTTTTTACCTCTATCTGTGGCAACTGAATCTGCATTACTATTAGTTGAAGATCGAGTTGCACAATCTTGGCTACTGAAATTTCTCAGTCTTAGTCCCTTTTTTTTTTGTTAATATTCATGTTAACAAAGTGGTGTATATTCATGAGTTATCCAACCAGATACTATACTTCTGTATTTTCCTTTTTCTTGTGGATCAAGGGTTACTTTACACTATGGCGCATTGGTATAACTGGCACCATATGATCAGGAAGTTACAATGTTACATGTGAAAATAGATTTTTGCGAAAAAGCAAGATAAAATAGTTGCATATAATTGACCCAAAAGAAGAAGGTGAGGAGAAAGATGGCGAGTAAGAAAATTGAGAATCTAGTTGAAATATTTTCATTGAAATAACATAGTAAATTGGAAGATAGAGAAAAAAAATTGAATCTATGTTGGATGAAAAACAGAGTAAATGTCAAGATAGAGAGAAAAAGAGGAAATGCAAATTAAACCAACACTGCTAATTGAATCACCATGTTTGCCGACAGAGTTTAAGAAGAAGATTGACAATATGGATGTTCAAACTTTTCTGAAGTGAAACGGCAATTCAGAAAGTTCTCAAGTGAGAAATAAAGATTTCTTGACACCACAACAGAAAATGAACTTTACTTTGGATTTCCAGTAATTTGCGGCGAGGGACCGGAGGAGCAGAAAAAAAAAATAGCACTTATTATTGTTTTTAGGCTATGACTTTTATAGGATCATTTTGTGGCTACCGGTTGATATAAGTTCTGACCTAGTGGCTACAAATAATTTTTGCTCACAAATTAATCACTAATGGGCCTCAACTTTTCCCGCACCCACAGTTCAACAATCATCCAAAACATTTCCATATACAAACAAAAAATTGACGAGATAAACGTCCAGCATCAAACATACAAACAATTTAAGGAAGATAGAATTTAAGGAAACTGAGATATTAACAAAACTAGTAGTCGTACCCGCGCGATGCGCGTTCAGTATTAAAAAATATTAATTAAATTAAATTATAATCGGGCTTGTTTGATCCTTGTATTGCTTTAATAAAATTCAATTGTCATGATGTTATCTTACTTGTTAATACGATAAACTCAATAATAAAATCTCTATTAAATCAAAGGTACTTATATAGTTAGTGAATAATTTTTTTGTTCTATATATTTTTTATTATATTAACCAATATTTGATATTTGCTTTCTTTTTGTAATATATGAGAAGATATATAATTTATTACTGATGAAATATTTTTTTTATTTTAAATTTTATTATGTTATTCTTAATAATATTATCTAAATTTTAATGAATAAAATCCCTATTAAACTGTCAGGACTTATACATGGAGCGTACTGAATAGATTTTTTGTTATGTATTTTTCTTTATTATATCATCTAATATTTAATATTATTAAATTATTAGTAGAAATATTTATTAGCAAATAAATTTATTTAATATTTTTGTTTGAAAGGTTTTTAATTTCTTTAATTTCAATTTATTTATTATAAAATAATTTTTAAAACTCCAATTTGAAACTACTCCAAAATTTGAATTAGTAATTCATTATATGTTTATTTTTTATTTTTTTATATTTAATTATAAGATATCTATATTTATTTATCCAAATAAACTAACCAATATATATATATATATATATATATATATATGGTAGTTTTTTATTTTATTTTATTATTTTTGTTTTTTTATATATTTAAATTCAAAAATAATAACTAATAACTAATTATGCCATGTAATATTTTTTTAGGTTGCCACTTGGCTTAAGGAGAAGGCTTTTTTCTCTCCTTTTAATAATATATAGATTTAAAATTCCAATTTGAAACTACTTTCCGATTTGAATGGATAGTTCTTCTCTTTTTTTATTTTTTATAGCTATTTTTTTGCCTTTTATTTTAAAATAATTTAACAACTCCAACTTGAAACTACTCCCACCCAATTTGAATGGGTAGTTACTTTCTTATATATATTTATTTTTTATTTTTTTATATTTAATTATAAGATATTTATATTTATTTATCCAAAAAAACTAACCTATATATAGGGGTATTTTTTATTTTATTTTATTATTTTTGTTTTTTATATATTTAAATTCAAAAATAATAACTAATAACTAATTATAAACTAAATAACTAATTATGCCATGTGGCATTTTTTTAGGTTGCCACTTGGCTTAAGGAGAGGGCTTTTTCCTCTCCTTTTAATAATATATAGATAGATTTTTTTGCCTTTTATTTTAAAATAATTTAAAAACTCTAACTTGAAACTACTCCCACCCAATTTGAATGGATAGTTATTTTTTATATATTTATTTTTCATTTTTTATATTTAATTATAATATATCTATATTTATTTATCCAAATAAACTAACCAATATATATATATGGTAGTTTTTTATTTTATTTTATTATTTTTATTTTTTATATCTTTAAATTCAAAAATAATAACTAATAACTATTAACTAATTATAAACTAAATAACTAATTATGTCATGTGGCATTTTTTTAGGTTGCCACTTGGCTTAAGAAAAAGACTTTTTCCTCTCCTTTTAATAATATATAGATGAGAGAATGTGAATCGAAACCATCAAAGATAACCGTTAAAAGATTCTCTATCACCGTCCCAATAATCTCAAGTAAACAAGTCACGATTCTTGCAAGGCACTCTAAACACACTACTGATGATAATAGTATATCTAAAGCAAACAAATGATGTCATAAAATGAAACACTGCAAATTTGAAGTAGCAATATAGCTAAAGAGAGAAAGATATAGAGGGGGAAATCAACGACACAATCCCAAACATTTCCATGTCCTTACCATCTCTATTTCCGAACTAACACCACTCCATTTCACTCTAATATTCACTAAACTAATGATATTCCGTAGAGGGAGAACCAAAATCCTACATGTTTACTAAACTTCAAACCAAGCCAACTGATACAAACTAATTCCGAATAGAATTTCAAGCAGATTGCCAAACTTCTTTTACAAATACAACATAGAACCAGTGGAGAATCTGAAAGTGCTAAAAGCATATTAGCTAAACTAGGGGTGTGCATTCGAATTGGTTTATCGATAAATCGAATCGATTATTTATTATCGAAATCGAAATCGAAAAAATCGAAACCTTATTGAAACGATAACGATAAGCATATGTACAAATCGACAATCGATAGGGGTCAAAATCGAATCGATAAATCTAATGCACACTCCTAGACTGTAGACGCTTGTTAAATAAGTAATTACCTATTTGTGTAGATTAATATACCATACATAATGTATATATATTCCGCTACTATTTTGAAAGCGGCTATACAATATTATTTTCCCTAATCTATACCCTTTCCTTTACCCTAAGTCCCTTACCCTATAATTTTCTTTACCACATTTAGGGAATGAAGTTCAAATTAATGGAAAACAGAATTAGCCGTGATAATGTATTTTTTTTTTATACCGTTGGAGTGTTGGTAGCATACATTTGATCCCTTACTTTAATTTTGTTGCATGTGCTTGTTGACACAATTCTTATATTATAAATAGTGTTCGTCTTATTTTAGCTTCTTTTTGTCCATATTAGTTAGGCGCATTTATAGCGATATACTTTCCGTGGAATCCCGCAAATTTTCTTATTGATGTAATCGATAACCGAATCGATAAGCCCCCAGAATCGATAAATCGAAATCGAAAAAATCGAAACCTTATTGAAACAATAACGATAAATATATGTACAAATCGATAATCGATAAGTAATTATCGATAAGGGTCAAAATCGAATCGATAAATAGAATACACACCCCTAAGCTAAACACTAGGTAGATAAACCCTTTTAAAAAAGAAAAACTACAATACAAGTATTGATTTATATAAAAGCAAACGTACTGTATAAACTTCATATTTCAATTTTGAGTCATTCAATATCATAAAAGCAAACATACTGCTAAGCTTTAGAGAAAATTTTAACAATACTGCTAATGGAAAAGGCACATGAACAATCACAAAGGCAAAGATGCAAGCACCTCAAACTCATCTGAACGAAAGTGTTGACGGAAGATAAGACTCAAACACACACACACACTTAGCACAACGTGAACTAAATCGAAGAGAAATTAAACAAAGTTTCAGAAATTACTAATGGCATAATCCAGGCAACAATTATTTTGTTCCATAATATGTTTAAGTAGAGAAAAGAAAAGTTTAAAATGAATCTGTTCAAGCAAATATTCATTAATAGCAATAGAAGTATTCAGCCGATACATTGTCTTCAACTCAAAAATCTCGACGAGAATCAACTATTGAATTCAGACAGAAAAGCGAATTAATAACAGTAATCGAACAGAACCACGAACCACCTTGAATGGAGAACAGATCTTTATAACCCAACAACGGTTCCATTGAACTCCATCACCGAAAAAGGAAATAGAAACTGAAAATAATTTTTTTTGTTTTTGCATTCGAAAAAAACGAGATCCTGAAGCCAAAAAAAAAAAAACCAAAAAGAAAAAGGAAATCCCAAACTTTAGAAACCTAATTTTTCTCCCAAAATCTCCCCCTTTCTGTCCAAAAATACCCAAATATATAACCCCTCTCGAATCTTCTTCTCCAATTCTCCAAGTAACGTGTGGTAACCAACAAGATTCGAAAATTGCTTTTGTAAATAAAAATCAGAAAATGGAAGTCTTGGATAAAAAATTTAATCCAACTGCTCCCATTTTCCAACATTTATCTAAGGGATTCAGATTTTTGTCTAAACAAAAGAAATAAATGAAGAAAACCGCGTGAATCAAATTGAAGTGATGAGATTTGTATGATTTGAGTGACGTGGAAGAAGGAGAGGAGAGGAGGGGGGACCATGAGTTAACTCAACGGGTTGGCGAGTTTTTCCGGCGAGTTTGGTGTGGCTGGGCGCACAGGTAGAAGTGAAGAGGGGGGGCATTTGGTGTAAGCTTATTTAGAGTTAGGGTTATTAATATTAATATTTTATATGGGATGGGGAAAGAATAGAGTCCATTGGATTAGAAGAAAAGGAAGGTTGAGATTTAAAATAGAATAGGGCGGGTCAGGGTTAATCCAGCGAGTAAAAAGGGTTGGGTGTGGGTCAAGAGCTAAGGGAATTGGGTAAGGGATTGGTTGATTGGATTATGGGATTGGGAAGCCCAGATTTGGGCCTTTATTTGTCGAAATTGGGCCAAAAGAAAGCTAAAATTCCAATTTAAATACCTACAAAAATATAAAAACTCTTAATTGATTTTGATAAACTATTAATATTAAAATAAAAGCTAAAAATAAAAGTTAAAACTATTTTTTGATATTTTCAAGGATTATATTAGAATAAAAATAGGTTCAATGTAATATGTCTTTCTAGAAATACCTAATACTGAATTAAATAGAAAAATAAAACTATTTTTTGTATTTTCCAATTTTTGTTCTTACAAATGAAATTAAATTTAATAATAAAGTTAAATCATATAGAAATAAGCTCAATTAATATTCTAAAACTACCAGGACTATTAAAGGTAATTCTAATGTGTGGATCAAAAATTACATGTCTATAGGAATATTTTTGTATTTTCATATTCATGGTTCTTTATTATTACATGATGTATCATTCGCGTCTGTTACCATATTACATTTTTGTTACTATTGTTTGTTGCTTGGTTGCTTTAATATCATTGTTCCTCGAGCTGAGGGTTTATTGGAAACAACCTCTCTATCTCTATAAGGTAAGGGTAATGTGATGACCCAAAGGGTCATCACCTGTTTTCTATTTCATTCCGTACTTTCGAGGCCTTGAAAACCTTATTTTTACTTGCCTCAATTTGCGAGCGCAGTCCGGGCACGTAGCCGGAAAGCTTAAATATGAATTTTGTGTAAAAATTGATAAATTTTGATATTAATATGATTAAAGTTGACTTTGGTCAATTTTTGGGTAAACGGACCTGGACCCGTGATTTAACGGTCCCAGAGGGTCCGTAGGAAAATATAAAACTCGGGCGTATTCCCGGAATCGAAATCCGAGGTCCCGAGCCCGAGAAATAAATTTTTAAAAGAAATTATATTTCTGAAATTTATTTGGAAATTTGAAATGAAAATGGATTAGAAAGCATTGGTATCGGGCCAGTATTTTGGTTCCGGCACCCGGTACAGATCTTATATGTATTTTAAGATGTTTCTGTGAAATTTGGTTGAAATCAGACGCCATTTGACTTGTTTCGGACTTAAAACTCTAAATTTGAAAGTTTATGAAGTTTGATGAAAAAGTGATGATTTTGAGGTTTGATTCCTCATTTATGATGTTAATTTGGCGATTTAATCGCATGGTTAAGTTCGTAGGATGTTGTTGAGTTAGTGTGTATATTTGGATAGGAGCCCCGAGGCTCGGGAAAAATTCGAAGTGGTTCGGGGTGTTTTGAACTTAGGAAATGCAGCAGAATTGTTGTTGTCAGTTGTCCAGTTTTTCCTTCTATGCGATCGCATAGGATAGGCCGCGATCGCATAGAGCAAATTGCTAAGGCTCAGGAATCCTTCTGTGCGATCGCATTATAGCCTCCGTGATCGCATTGTACAAAAATCAACCCCCTTTATTTTATTCTATGCGTTCGCAATATTTCTTCTGCGATCGCATAGGGCATTTTTTCCCAGTTATTTTAAAAGCCTATAAACAGAACAGTGAACGGGATTATTCTAAATTTCACACGAGCTCTTCTTCTCCACAGCCCCTAGGCGACTTGTAGAGCGATTCTTCACCAAATATTCTTGGGTAAGTATTATCTAACTCGTTTTCTTCATTTTCTATCATCATCCATTGAAATCTTAGGCCTAAAACATGTAATTTAGGGTTGAAATTGGGGGAAATGGGTAGAGTTAGGGCTTTTCAATTTTCTTCGATTTAGACCTCGTTTTGGGGTCGAATTTGAAAATAAATTATATATACAGGCTCGTGGGTGAATGGGTGATATAGAATTGGTCCGAACCTCGTGTTTTGACCAAGCAGGCTCGGGGTCGATTTTGGAATTTTTAGAAGAAAGGTCGGGGATCTATATTTAGGCATTGGGTTTGATTTGTTTAGCTATTATTAATACTATAAAGTCGTTATTTCATAGATTTGATTGATTTGGAGCCGAATTCAAAAGGGAAATCGGTCATTGTTGATTGATCTAGCCGTGGAAGTTGAGGTAAGTTTCTAGTCTAACTTTGGCTTGAGGGAATAGGAGTAGAGTCTTATTTGCTAATTCCTATTTGTCGAGTATGGTGTATAGGTAATAATAGGTGAATTTGACTATAATCACCTTCTTGTGTAGTTTTGATGATAAAAGTGATAACAAAATGCTCTTATTAGTGCTTTTCATGATTTGCAGGTGATATATGTCCAAGGAAGGCTAGGGAGTAGATTTGGAGTCAAAATGGAGAAAAAAAGGCCAACAGTGTAAATTCCCAATTGAACCACGCCTGCCAGCCCTGAAATTCAGAGAAGCAGTTTGGACGCGGTTCTACCGCGACCGCGGCAGAACTACGGTGGAAGATAGCTGCATAAGTTTTGAGATTCAGAAAGGGTCATTGGCCGCGGTTCTGCCGCGACCGTGGCAGAACCGCGGCAGAACCGCGGTAGACGCAGTAAACTTCGAGGACCAAAGTGTAAAAGACGGGATTTTTAGACCTAAACCCTATATTAAACATTAGACTTCACCCAAAGGAGGCATGTATTGTTTTTGAGAGTATCTTGGCAAGAAAAATAATTGTGAGAGATCGCCCAAAATATCTTTCTTCTTTTCTTTGATTTTTATTGCTAGTTTATGATGATTCTTATCTTAGTTAGTTTACCCATAGCCATGAGTAGCTAAATCCCTTGTCTAAGGTTTTGATGGAACTTATTGGGGGATGAACTTCTTGTTTATGTGAATACAAATTGCTAGTTAAATCTCTATTTGTTCAACTTCGTGTTTGTTGTAGTTAATTAACAGGATCCTCAATTAGTTGTGCCTATTTAGTGTGCATAACTTGGAAAAGAGTGCATATTTAGGTTATTGTTGAACAACACCACTCCTAAATTATAAGAGGAATCTATAATTGCGAGTTTAAAGACGGGATTAGGGATAATGAAGTCTTGGGTGAAATCTTAAGTGAACTGTGTTAATTAAAGCTAGCTAGTCTATCTCGGGAGAGTGCAATAGTATATTACTATGATTACTCGGGAGAGATTTACGGTAAGAAGAGTGTTCATGATTGATAGAGATATGTTGGTAAATTTGTATGAAGCATAAATAGAAGGAATTCCATCAATAGGGGAAATCTTTACCTTAGCTTTTTTTTCTCATCATTGTTTACAACCTTAGCGTTTTAGTTTACAGCTGTTTAATTTATTTGCAATTTTAGTTACTAAAGAAACCATCAACTGTGATTCAAATATTTGGGAAGCTGGTTCTAAAGAGTTAGTGGGTCTGAAGATAGTAATTGATAGGTTAACTCTCTGTGGATTCGACCCTGGGCGTAATACTCAGGCTATATTTGCAACGTCCGCATTGTCCTTTTCATAAGGCATAGTTGGGCGTGATCAATAGGCATGGTGACGAGTATATAGACAGTGGTGTCTAGCATGACCGTGTGTCCTTATATTGAGGTTATCCTGAATTGTTGTGATTCTTCCATGCTTATTTGATGATTTCTATATACTGTAAAGAGCATGAGACATAGATTATGATTACTAGACTCCATGGAGCAATGGGTCGAGTTGTGTTACGGATTGAGAAGGTATATGATATGAAATGAATAATTGGAGTGATGGCTCGAATGTTAAAGTGAATTATAAGTGAGAAGTGTAAGAAAGAGAAAGAGTTGATGGTTACTCCCTTGTCGGGACATGTTATTGGTTTTATTGATTTTTCTCACTTGCCGGGATTTAGTTGTGTTGTTATATTCCCTTGCTCGGATTGTTGTCACTAGTTTTTACTCCCCCATTTACCCCTTACTTGCGATTGTTGATTGGGTGAGGTTTTGTTATTTATATATGGATCGGGGTTGCACGCCACAACAACGATAATCGTGGATCGGGTTGCACGCCGCAACGACACTATATATTTATGGATCGAGTTGCACTCCACAACAACACTGTATATTTATGGATCAGGTCGCACCCCGCAACGGTATTACTATGTGATCGGATCGGGTTGCGCGCCATAACAAATTATAGCTTAAGTGTGTTTATTCCGGATTTAAGTTTCTGTTGGTTGTTCTATCCTTAAGTTTTGACTTCTTGTTTTAACTGTTGCCTTCAGACAGCATGTGTCTCCCACCTTTTATAAACTGCTTATTTCCTGTTTTTTTCCGCAATATATTTCATAACTGCACAGATTTATCTGGTAGTCTAGTCTAGCCTTGTCACTACTTCGCCGTGGTTAGGATAGGCACTTACCAGCACATGGGGTCGGTTGTGCTGATGCTACACTTTGTGCATCATTTTGCACAGATCACAACGCCGGAGTAGCAGCTTTTGGACAGCATTAGAGGATTCGGGAGTTGACTTCAGTCTAGAGACCCCGAGGTAGCCTTGATGACGTCCGCAGGCCCGAAGTCTCTCTATCTCGATTTTAGTTTGTTATCTTTGTACCGAAATAAATAGTTTTATGCTTCATTCGAACCTTGTATTTAGTATTCTCTAGACATTCGTGAGTATTGTGACATCAGTCTTGGGTAGAGGATTTTGTTAAACTTCCAGATTTCTTTCAGTTAATTATATTTGAGACTTCCTCTTTGTTATTAAATGCTTTGTTGTTTCTAATATTGTCGATGTTCGTTAAAAGAGGTAATTCATAATTTCCTTGTCTAGCTCCTATTAGTAGGTGCCATCACGACTCCCGAGGGCGGAAAATCTGGATCGTGACAAGTTGGTATCAGAGCACTAGGTTACAACGACTCACGGACAAACTTAGTAGAGTCTGAGGGATCGGTACAGAGACATCTGTAATTATCCCTCAGAGGCTATGGAGTTAGGAAAATTTCACTTTTGTTCTTTCTTGTCGTGTGATTCTATTTCTCAAATACTGATTGTCTTTATACTATGTTCTTTCACAGATAGCGAGAACACGTTCTTTCTCTTCTATCGCGCAACAACCCGAGCCCCCAACAGCAGCTCCTACAAGGGGCAGACAGCGAGGCCGAGGCCGTGCCAGAGGACGAGGCATGGGAAGAGCTCAGCCCCGAGCAGCATTCCCAGAGGTGTAGCCTCATATTGATTATGATGAGGAGGTTCCAGCCCCGGCAGCTCCGATAGGCTCAGCTCAGGTCCCAGAGGGGTTCATAGCCACCCCAATTCTTCAGGACGCTTTGGTTAGATTGGTAGGCTTTGTGGAAAGCGTCTCTCGAGCGACTTTGCTTCCAGTAGCGCCAGCCACTTCTCAAGCTGGAGGAGGAGTTCATACTCCCTTTACACGTACTCCGGAGCAGGTAGCTCCCCAGGCTCAGGTTCCAGTGGTTCAGCCAACTGTGGCAGTTCAGCCGAGTATTATGACCCAGGCCAGTGATGGAGCAGCTATGTCCGCAGATGCTTTGTGGAGGCTTGATATGTTCTCCAAGCTCTTCACCACCACATTTAGTGGTACTTCTTCAGAGTATCCACAGGATTTCTTATTTAGCTACCATGAGATCCTTCGGACTATGGGTATTATGGAGACCAATGGGGTCGACTTCGCCACCTTTCGACTAGCAGGATCTGCCAAGACTTGGTGGAGGGACTATTGTTTATCCAGACCAGTAGGGTCGCCATCATTGACTTGGGACTAGTTTGCAGATTTCTTTTTGGAGAAGTTTCTCCCAGTTACTCAGCGAGAGGCTCTTTACAGGCAGTTCGAGCGCCTCCAGCAGGGCTCTATGATAGTTACTCAGTATGAGACCCAGTTCATTGATCTAGCATGCCATGCTATTGTTATACTCCCCACCGAGAGAGAGAGGATGCGGAGGTTTATTGATGGATTAATTCAGCCGATCTGTCTCCAGATGGCTATGGGGGCCGGGAGTGAGATTTCTTCAGGAGGCGGCCAATACATCCCGTAGAGTTGAGATGGTTCTTGCACAAGGAGGTGGTCATGGATCAGATAAGAGGCCTCGTCATGCAGGTAGGTTCAGTGGTACCTCGTATGGAGGTAGAGATTCTTATGATAGAGGATATCCTCCGAGGCCCTTTCAGTCAGCTCTCCAAGCATCTTAGGGTACTTTAGAGGGTCGTGATTCTCAGCCGCATTATTCTGACCAGCAGCTTCACAGTTCCCCATCAGCACCCATCAGTGCCCCCCACTTTAGAGTTTTCGGGGTGGACATTCAGGTCGACAGGTTCAGTCATAGTCTTCTCAGCTGTAGCATTCAGGCGGGTGCTATGAGTGTGGTGAGTATGATCACATCAAGAGGGCTTGCCCGAGGTTGAGGGGTGCTCAGTCACAACAACAGGGTCCTCATCCTATGATACATGTGTCAAGTGATCCACATATCACCCAGCCACCCAGAGGCGGGGGTAGAGGCCATAGAGGTGGAGGTAGAGATCATAGAGGTAGAGCTCGGACCGCCAGAGGTAGAGGCCAGCCAGCAGCCGATCGTCCCAGAGATATGGTTCAGGGAGGTGGTGCCTAGCCCCGATGTTATGCTCTTCCAGCCAGGCCAGAGGCTGAGACTTCAGATGCAGTCATTACAGGTACTATTCTGGTTTGTGATAGGGATGCTTCAGTGATATTTGACCCTGGATCTATGTATTCGTATGTGTCATCCAATTTTTCACCCTACCTGGTTATGCCTAGTGATGTTTTGGGTATTCCTGTTTATGTATCTACACCAGTAGGTGATTCTATAGTGGTCGACCGAGTGCATCATTCCTGTGTGGTTGTGTTTAAGTGTCTTGAGACCTGTGTTTATCTACTGCTCTTAGACATGGTGGATTTTGACGTTATATTAGGGATGGATTGGTTGTCCCCATATCATGCTATCTTGGATTATCACGCCAAGACCGTGACCTTGGCTTTGCCAGATTTGCCCCATTTGGAGTGGAGAGGGACCCCAGGGCATACCACCCACAGAGTTATTTCCAATATGAAGGCTCGACGCATGGTCGAGAAGGGGTGTTTAGCTTATCTGGCGTATGTTCGCGATTCCAGTGCAGAGGTCCCTTCTATTGATTCTGTTCCTATTATTCAGAGTTCCCCGAGGTTTTCCCTTCAGACCTGCCAGGTATGCCGCCCGACAGGATATTAATTTATGTATTAATCTGGCTCCGGGCACTCAGCCCCTTTCTATCCCGCCGTATCTCATGGCCCCGCCAGAGTTGAAGGACCAGTTGTAGGATTTGCTAGAGAAGGGTTTTATCAGACCTAGTGTTTCTTCTTAGGGTGTGCCAGTGTTATTTGTGAAGAAAAAGGATGGTTCGATGAGGACGTGCATTGATTACCGGCAATTGTGAAGAAAAAGGATGCTGAGGAATGACGATTTCTTCGACCAGCTTCAGGGTGCAAAGGTGTTTTCAAAGATGGATTTGAGATTTGGCTACCATCAGCTGAGGATTAGGGCGTCTGGTGTCCCTAAGACAGCATTCCGCACTCAGTATGGGCATTATGAGTTTTTGGTCATGTCATTTGGGTTGACCAATGCCCCAACAGCATTTATGGAGTTGATGAACCGAGTGTTCAGGCCTTATTTGGAATTGTTCGTGATAGTCTTTATTGATGATATCCTAGTGTACTCCCGCAGCCAGGAGGAGCACGAGCAGCACCTCAGAGTGGTTCTTCAGGCTCTGAAGGATAGTCAGTTATATGCTAAGTTCTCGAAGTGTGAGTTCTAGTTGAGTTCGGTTGCATTTCTAGGTCACATTGTATCAGCAGAGGGTATTCAGGTGGACCAGAAGAAGATTGAGGTAGTCAAGAACTGGCCTCGACTAGCATCAGCCGCGGAGATTCGGAGTTTCTTAGGGCTAGCAGGCTACTACCGTCGGTTCGTAGAGAGGTTTTCATCTATTGCAGCCTCGATGACCATATTGACCCAGAAGGTTGCCCAGTTCAGATGGTCAGATGAGTGTGAGGCGAGCTTTCAGAAGCTCAAGACAGCTCTGACTTCAGCACCGGTATTGGTTTTGCCCACAGGTTCAGGCCTTATACGGTCTATTGTGATGCTTCCCGTATTGGACTTGGTGTATTACTGATGCAAGATGGAAGAGTCATTGCCTATGCTTCGAGGCAGTTGAAGATCTACGAGAAGAATTATCCGGTTCATGATCTAGAGTTGGCAGCCATTGTTCATGCCTTAAAGATTTGGAGGTATTACCTATATGGTGTGACATGTGAGGTATACACTGATCACAAGAGTCTTCAATACTTGTTCAAGCAAAAGGAGTTGAATTTAAGGCGGAGGAGATAGTTGGAGTTATTGAAATATTATGATGTTACTATTTTGTATCACCTGGGGAGAGCCAATGTGGTGGCCGATGCATTAAGTAGGAAGTCCGCCAGCATGGGTAGTCTTGCTTATATTCCGGTCAGCCAGAGACCGCTTGCTTTGGATATTCAGGCCTTGTCCAATCGATCTGTGAGGTTGGATATTTCTGAGCCTAGCAGAGTGTTAGCCTGCACAGTCGCGCATTATTCATTATTGGAGCGTATCCGTTATCGGCAGTTTGATGATCCCCATTTGTGTGTCCTGAGATACACGGTGCAGTGTGGAGGTGCCACGAAGGTGACCTTAGATAGCGATGGTGTTTTGAGACTGCAGGGGCGAGCTTGTGTGCCTAATGTCGATGAGATTCGAGAGTTGATCTTAGCGGAGGCCCATAGTTCTCAGTATTCTATTCACCCGGGCGCCGCGAAGATGTATCAGGATCTGAGGCAGCACTATTGATGGCGCAGGATGAAGAAAGATATTGTTGCATATGTGGCTCGATGTTTGAATTGTCAGCAGGTTAAGTATGAGCATCAGAGGCCTGCTGGTTTGTTTCAGAGGATCGAGCTTCCCGAGTGGAAGTGGGAGAGGATTACCATGGATTTCGTTACCGGACTTCCGTTGACTCGAAAAAAGTTTGATGCGATATGGTTATTGTTGATAGGCTGACCAAGTCGGCATATTTAATTCCTGTGGTAGTCTCCTATTCTTCCGAGAGGTTAGCTGAGATTTATATCCGGGATATTGTTCGCCTATATGGTGTGCGGTATCAATCATTTCGGACCGAGGTACGCAGTTTATCTTGCATTTCTGGGGTGCATTTCATCGGTAGTTAGGCACACGAGTTAATTTGAGCACAACATTTCATCCTCAGACGGACGGTCAGTCCGAGCGAACTATTCAGATTTTGGAGGATATGCTCCGGGCGTGTGTTATCGACTTTGGAGGTTCGTGGGACCAGTTTTTGCCTTTAGCAGAGTTCGCCTACAACAACAGCTACCAGTCCAGCATTTAGATGGCTTCATATGAGGCGTTGTATGGTAGCGATGTCGGTCTCCAGTGGGATGGTTTGAGCCGGGAGAGGCTCGGTTGTTAGGTACAGATTNATCGTAAGGTTCGGGATGTAGCTTTCATGGTTGGTGAGCGGGTCTTGCTCCGAGTGTCGCCTATGAAGGGCGTGATGAGATTTGGGAAGAAGGGCAAGCTTAGCCCTAGGATCATTGGTCCATTTGAGATTCTCGATCGTGTGGGACAGGTGGCTTATAGACTTGCCTTGCCACCAAGCTTGTCAGCCGTGCATCCAGTGTTTCATGTGTCCATGCTTTGGAGGTATCACGGCGATCCAGCTCACGTATTAGATTTCAGCACTGTCCAGCTGGACAAGAATCTGTCTTATGAGGAGGAACCGGTAGCTATTCTAGACCGGCAGGTTCAACAGTTGAGGTCAAAGAGTTTTCCTTCAGTGCGCGTCCAGTGGAGAGTTCAACCTCCAGAGGCATCAACCTGGGAGTCCGAGTCTGATATGTGGAGCCGTTATCCCCATCTATTTCCCCACTCAGGTAGTTCTTTTTTTTGTTCGTTCGAGGACGAACGGTTGTTTTAGAGGTGGAGAATGTGACGACCCAAATGGTCATCACCTGTTTTCTCTTTTATTTCGTGCTTTTGAGGCCTTGAAAACCTCATTTTTACTTACCTCGATTTGCATGCACATTCCGGGCGCATAGCCGGAAAGCTTAAATATGAATTCTGTGTAAAAATTGATGAATTTTTTTATATTAATATGATTAAAGTTAACTTTGGTCAATATTTTGGGTAAACGGACCCGTACCCATGATTGGACATTCCCGGAGGGTCCTTAGAAAAATATGGGACTCGGGCGTATGCCCGGAATCGAAATCTGAGGTCCCGAGCCCGAGAAATTAAATTTTAAAAGAAATTGTTTTTCTAAAATTTATTTGGAAATTTGAAATAAAAATGGATTAGAAAGCGTTGGTATCAGGCTCGTATTTTGGTTCCGGTACAGGTCTTATATGTGTTTTAAGACGTTTCTGTGAAATTTGGTTGAAATCGGACGTCATTTGACGTGTTTCGGACTTAAAACTCTAAGTTTGAAAATTTATGAAGTTTGATGAAAAAGTGATGATTTTGAGGTTCGATTCCTCGTTTATGATGTTAATTTGGCGATTTAATTGCATGGTTAAGTTCGTAGGATGTTGTTGAATTAGTGTGTGTGTTTGGTTAGGAGCCCCGAGGGCTCGGGACTGATTCGGAGGTGGTTCGGGGTGTTTTGAACTTAGGAAATGCAATAGAATTGCTGCTGTCAGTTGTCTAGTTTTTCCTTCTATGAGATCACATAGGATAGGCCGCGATCGCATAGAGAAAATTGCTAAGGCTAAGGAATCCTTCTATGCAATCCCATTATAGCCTCCGCGATCGCATTATACAAAACTCAGCCTCCTTTATTTTATTCTATGCGTTCGCAATATTTCTTCTGCGATCGCAGAGCTCATCCAACTTGACCCTATGCGATCGTATCTCCTCTTCTGCAATCGCATAGGGTATTTTTGCCCAGTTATTTTAAAAGCCTAAAAACAGAACAGTGACGGGATTATTCCAAATTTCACACGAGTTCTTCTTTTTCACAGCACCTAGGCGACTTGTAGAGCGATTCTTCACCAAATATTCTTGGGTAAGTATTATCTAACTCGTTTTCTTCATTTTCTATCATCATCCATTGAAATCCTAGGCCTAAAACATGTAATCTAGGGTTGAAATTGGGGGAAATGTGTAGAGTTAGGGCTTTTTGATTTTCTTCGATTTAGACCTCGTTTTGGGGTCGAATTTGAAAACAAAGTGTATATACGGGCTCGTGGGTGAATGGGTGATATGGAATTGGTCAGAACCTCGTGTTTTGACCAAGCGGGCCCGGGGCCAATTTTGGAATTTTTGGAAGAAAAGTTGGGGATCTATATTTAGTCATTGGGTTTGATTTGTTTAGCTATTATTAATATTATAAAGTCGTTATTTCATAGATTTTATTGTGTTGGGGCCGAATTCAAAAGGGAAAGCGGTCGTTGTGGATTGATTTAGCCGTGGTAGTTGAGGTAAGTGTCTGATCTAACTTTGGCTTGAGGGAATAGGAGTAGAGTCTTATTTGCTAATTGCTATTTGTCGAATACGGTGTATAGGCATGGTGACGAGTATCTATACACTGGTGTCTAGCATGACCGTGTGTCCTTATATTGATGTTATCCTGAATTTTTGTGATTCTTCCATGCTTATTTGATGATTTCTTTATACTGTAAAGAGCATGAGATAGAGATTATGATTACTAGACTTCGTGGAGCAATGGCTCGAGTTGTTTTACGGATTGAGAAGGTATATGATATGAAATAACTCTTTGGAGCGATGGCTCGAATGTTAAAGTGAATTATAAGTGAGAAGTGTAAGAAAGAGAAAGAGTTGATGGTTACTCCCTTGCCGGGATGTGTTATTGGTTTTGCTGATTTTTCTCTCTTGCCGGAATTTAGTTGTGTTGTTATAATCCCTTACCGGTACTGCTGTCACTAGTTGTTACTCCCCCCTTACCCCTTACTTGCGATTGTTGATTAGGTGAGGTTTTGTTATCTATATATGGATCGGGTTGCATGCCGCAACAGTGATAATCGTGGATCGGGTTGCACGCTGCAACGACACTATATATTTATTGATCGGGTTGCACGCCGCAATAACATTGTATATTTATGGATCGGGTTGCACGCCACAACAGTGATAATTGAGGATCGGGTTGCACGCCGCAACAGTATTGCTACGTGATCGGATCGGGTTGCATGCCGCAATAAATTATAGCTTAAGTGTGTTTACTCCGGATTTAAGTTTTTGTTGGTTGTTCTATCCTTAAGTTTAGACTTCTTGTTTTAACTGTTGCCTCCCCACAACATGTTTTCCCTCCTTTTATAAACTGCTTATTTACTGTTTATTTTTCGCAATTAGTTTTATAACTGCACAGATTTATCTGGTAGTCTGGTCTAGCCTCGTCACTACTTCGCCGATGATAGGCTAGGCACTTACCAGCACATGGGGTCGGTTATGCTGATGCTACACTCCGTGCATCATTTTGCACAGATCACAGTGCCGGAGCAGCAACATTTGGACAACAGTAGAGGATTCGGGAGTTGACTTCAGTGTAGAGACCTCGAAGTAGCCTTGCTGACGTTCGCAGGCCCGGAGTCTCTCTATCTCTATTTTAGTTTGTTATCTTTGTACCGAAACAAACAATTGTATGCTTCATTCGAACCTTATATTTAGTATTCTCTAAACATTAGTGAGTATTGTGACACCAGTATTGGGTAGAGGATTTTGTTAAACTTCTGCATTTCTTTCAGTTAATTATATTTGAGACTTCTGCTTTGTTATTAAATGCTTCGTTGTTTCTAATATTGTCGATGTTCGTTAAAAGATGTAATTGATAATTGGCTTGCCTAGCTCCTATTAGTAGGCGCCACCATGACTCCCGAGGATGAGAAATTCAGATCGTGACAGGTAAGGTCGGCTTGAACATTACTCTGCACAGACCTTACTTATGGAATTACGATGAGTTTGTTGTTGTTGTGAAATGTGTTATTTGGTGACTTTTACTGCACAAAAATGGCATGCTAAAATCCCTTTAATGAAGGATATTTTACCTCATATAGTAAAGGTTGATAACTTATTTATTATAAATAAATACCCTTTTAAAAAATTATCGCCTATATCTACCTTTTAATTTTTATAGCAAAATATCTATGTGTGACTACTTCCTACCTTTAAGCCACTAAATACCCTGTGTATTATTTTTCTCTCTCCTTCTTTCTTTTTTTTTTTCTCTCACAAAATTACCGTATAGGAAGTAAACTTCTCTTTTTTTCTCCATGATCTCCCTCTCTAATTTCTCTCTGTCACAATGTTGTTCTCTTCCCCACTCTCTCTATCAACGATTTTCCACTAATTCATCTTCATTGTCTCTCTCAATTTTCAACTTTTTTTGCTCCAAAGAGTTGTGGTAAGTAGAAACAAAGATCTGAAAAAAAAAATAAAAATAAAGGAGAAACAAAAGATTTGGAGAAATACAAGTGCAGATCCCAAAATTTTCAAAGCAGAAACGAGAGATTCACTACCTAGACGACTCAGAGGGCGCTGGTACCGGCAATGACGCCCCACATGGTGGCGGCCTGGATATCGGTGGATTAGGGATAAATTTTGGGGTTGAGGAACTTGAAGAGTCTGTTACCTTTTTTTAAATTGTATTTCAATGTATCTTGTTGTATTTCATGTATTTCATTATATTCATTGTCTTTAGTTTTTTCTACTTTTTCAATATATTCATTGCATTTAACTGTATTTAATGTAATTATATAATTTCAAAGCTTCACTTTGTTTCACTATTTTGTTCAGCAGTATGTATTCATATATATATATATATATATATATATATATATATATATATATTTGCAATATGTATTCATATATTTTTGCACTATAGATGACATGCTATACTTCATGTATTCAATATATTCTATGTATTTAACTATATTCAATGTAATTATATAATTTCAATGTATAGATCTATTTGTAAAAATATCACAAAAAAATATCTTAGTAAAGATACCACTAAAAAAAGAAAGGATGGATTGAATCCCTGAAAATTGCTCTATTATTGGGGTATTTTTGGTTGAGAATCATTTCTATAACTGGATATACGAATTTCGTGTGTTATAACTGAGTTTGTTGAGTTATATTAGGAGTCTATCACGTTAATTGATTTACTTACCCGTTTTTAAACAGTTGAAGACTTTTTTTTCCGCAAATTCCCTTATTGTATTCACAAATACAGTCCGCGAATACATATGAATAGAGTCTATACCTTAATTGTAATTTCTGTTTTTCCGTCGACCTTTCCTATTGTATTCATGAATACATTTGCTTAAATACATCGAATACACTCTATTACAAGTTAAAACATAGCTATAGAAAATAATTTAGTAAATGATACCTATAACAAGCTAATAATCACTAAAACATGATGGTCTCTAAAAATTTCTCATTTATGAATGCGAACATCCTAATTTGAGGACTTAGGAACTGTTATCAGGGTCTCTATCCAATTCTCTAGCCCAATTGTGAATCCTTTTTGCTGAAAATTGGGGCGTTTGCACGAATAGCCTTTTTTGGCCATTATTTAAATTTTATTCCCATTGTGCTTAATGACTAACGGAGTCAGGATTTAAAGAGGCCTGAAAATGTCCATATGTGCTACTTCACAATTTTGATATCATAATTGGACCGACGATCCCAGCGGTTAATGCAGATTGAGAACATAATTTTGAGGATTTTTTTATAAAGAACTACATTTTAGAGCCTAATAATCGTAATTATAGTTTTCATTAGTGGCTACTATTCAATTGTTACCAATTTATATCATTTGTATTTAGGCATGCAGCAAACACAGCATGTGTCAATTGTATTCGATCGCACAAGAAATACAATAAATGTTAAATATAAATATATAGAAAAAAGAAAAATACTCTCATTGAGAGTCAAACTCAAAACCTCCGCAAAGCGGACGCTCTGACCAAACCTCCGCTTATTAAGTGGGTGCTCCAACCAACCGAGCTACGAGAGCTCGTTGCTCTTTTGTTTCTGTTAAAAATAATTAATCTTTTGTTTCAGTAGTATCGAATATAGTTATGAGTGATATTTTCTGAAAGTATAACTATAAATAGTAAATACAACGTATATATGCGATGTTCGCGTAATCTTCAAGAGGCCCAATACATCACTAAGCACACAAGCCCGCAATGATGTTGGCCCAATCCCGCTCCATCTACTGTTTAATTCGGTTTATCAATGCAACTAAATGGCAAGGCTTCGTATGCTGAGAAGTATATGTTAGAAGTGGTAACGGACTTTCAGGTATTGCTCCATATCCTATCAAAATATTCACGCATTCTCCTTGAATGTAAATCGATGCTTAACGAACTTCAAATGACCATGATACATCACATATTCAAATAGGGTAATCAAGTGGCAGATGCTTTATCTAAGTATGAAAAGAAAAATTGGATATACAATCCAAAGATATTTAACTTTTTGAAAATCTAAAATCCAAGATACAACAATTTTAACGCATTTAGCTTTTGATGCAATTGGAACTGTGACATACCCTCCAATTCAAACCGATGTATCTTAATTATGTTTAATCAAAACCTTCTTAGAAAAAAAAAAGTTACAACATTAATTTAATAAGTAAAAAGGTAGAGCAATCAGATGACAAGAACTACACGAATGTTAAAAACAACACGTAATACCGTTATTATTTATTAATGTATTTCTAAAACTATTAATGCTCTTATATAAACATATATAACAATATTTTTCGGTACATCCAGAAAAACAATATTCTTGGACATAGTTGTGATGACCCAAGCGGTCATCACCTGTTTTAAATTCAATTTTATGACTTCGAGGCTTTGAAAATCTCATTTAGAGTCACCTTGATTTGCATGCATTCCGGACGCATAGCCGAAAAGCTTAAATGAGAAACTGTGTGAAAAATAATAAGTTTTGACTATAAAATGAATTAATTTGACTTTGGTCAACGTTTTGGGTAAACGGCCCGGATACGTGATTTGACGGTCCTGGAGGGTCCGTAGAAAAATATGAGGCTTGAGCGTATGCTCGGAATCGAATTCTGAGGTCCCAAGCCCGAGAAATAAATTTTTGAAAGAAATTATTTTCTGAAATTGTTTAAGGAAATTTGAAATGAAATTTGATTAGAATTATTGGTATCGGGCCTGTATTTTGGTTCCGGCACTTGGTACATGTCTTATATATGATTTAAGATGTTTCTGTAAAAATTTAGTTAAAAACGGATGTCGTTTGACGTGATTCGGACCTAAATTAGAAAATTTGATGTTGTTATGAAGTTTGAAACAATTCTTGAATTTTGAGGTTTAATTCGATGTTTATGATGTTATTTTGGCGATTTAATCGCACGAATAAGTCCGTAGGATATTTTTGAGGTTGTGGGTATATTTGGCTTGGAGGCTCGAGGGCTCGGGTGAGTTTTGGATAGGCCATGGGTTACATTTTCTTGAACTTGAAAATTGTTGGTATGAACTGACATGTAGGCTTCGCAATTGCGAGATCGCAAATGCGAATTTTAGGACTGGCAGCCTGAGTCGCAAATGCGACTTCGCAATTGTGAATAGCCTCTCGCAAATGCCATGATGGCCGGGAGGCTGGCTTTTCACAAATGCGAAGCATTTTTTGCAAATGCGAAGGTCCTGGACTTTGTCAGTGTTCGCAAATGCGAACATTAATTCGCAATTTCTACATCAGCAGGTCGGGGTTCACAAATTGCGAACACCTGTTCGCATTTCCCATATCAGAGACCTGCAATTTTCTATACTTAGCCAACTTTGAGTCATTTTTAACACATTATCAAAATACAAACTCCTTTGGGCGATTTTCCAAGAACAAGTCTTCTTCCAAATCGATTGTAAGTTAATTTTTACTCATTTCCTTCAATCATTTACATCTTTTAACATGATTTCAACCTAAAATCAAAGATTTTCATGGGGAAAATTGGTGTTTTGGGTAAAACCTATGTTTTTCAAAAATTGGAGATTTGGACCTCAATTTGAGGTCCGATTTCAAAACAAATTATATATTTGAGTTCGTGGGAGAATGGGTAATCGGGTTTTGGTTCGAACCTCGGGTTGTGGCCACATGGGCCCGGGGGCAATTTTTGACTTTTTGGGTAAAACTTTGGAAAAATCATTTTCATGCATTGGGGTTGATTCATTTAGTGTTTATTGATATAATTAAGTAATTTGTGATTAAATACGAACGAATTGGCAGTGGAACCAAGGGGTAAAGCTATAATTGAGACTTGAGTTGCGTTCAAGGCATCGAGGTAAGTTTTTGTATAACCTTAGCTTGAGGGATTAGAAGTTGAGTCATATTTGCTATGTGGTAATTGTTGAGTACAACGTATAGGCATAGTGACGAATATCTATATATTGGTGTCAATCATGACCGTTGGTCTTATATTGCGATTTTCATAACTTCGTTGTATTATTCATGCCTTGGTGAAGATTTCTATTTGTTGTGTAAAGTTGTGAAAAGAACTGTAACCTATGAACATTGAGGAGCGTTGGCTCCAGTTGTATAACGAGTTGTGAAAATATAAATGATAATTGAACTCTAGAGTATTGGCTCGAGTTGTGAAGTGAATTTTGAAGTAAAGTGAGAAAGAGAAGAGATCATTATGTTTTCCCCTTGTCGGGCTATTGTTGAGTTGGGGTTCCCTTGCATTGTGTTCTTAGTTGATATTACGGTTGCTCAGGTTGATGATTCCGTGTGTTAGGTGTTTTAATAAATTAGTTACACCTAAGTAGATAGATGTTGTAACGAGTTTGGTTGTAGTTGAGGTAGTTAGATGTTGGAACAGGTTGGTTATAGTTGATTCTCCCTTGCTGGGACATCTGTTCATATTATTATGTTCCCTTGTCAAGAAGTTATTTTATATTGTTTGTTCCCTTGCCGTGATGTCCTTGTGATTTTGTATTGGCTTGAAATGGGAGCGGATGGTATGCCTATCACGAGATTTAATAAAATGAGAGCGGGTGGTACACCTACCACGAGATTTAATGAAATGAGAGCGGGTGGTACTCCTACCACGAGATATAATAAAATGGGAGTGGGTGGTACGCCTACCACGAGATATAATAAAATGGGAGCGGGTGGTACGCCTACCATGAGATTTAGTGAAATGGGAGCGGGTGGACGGCTACCACGAGATATAATAAAATGGGAGGGGGTGGTGCGCTTACCACGAGATGTAATAAAATGGGAGCGAGTGGTACGCCTACCACGAGATGTAATAAAATGGGAGCGGGTGGTACGCCTACCACGAGATTTAATAATATGGGAGCGGGTGGTACGCCTACCACGAGAATTAATAAAACGGGAGTGATTGGTATGCCTACCACGAGATATAATGAAATGGGATTGGGTTACACGCTTGCAACGAGATGTGAACCGAAAGTGAAATCTGCCTTTATTTTTCCCTATTCATGTTAGAGTTAAATTGTTGATTTCCTTACTATTCTCTTGAGGTTATGTATTATTTTCTATCCCCGAAACATGATCCCCTCCCCAACTTTATCTTGTTTATTCCGTCTATATTTCATTTGTATATATGTAACTGCACAGGTTTATCTGGAGTCTAGTCCTAGCCTCGTCACTATATCACCGGCGTTAGGCTAGGCACTTACCATTACACGGGGTCGGTTGTGCTGATACTACACTCTATGCTCTTTTGCATAGATCCAGGTACCGGACAGCAACAATAGTTGGAGGGATTCCTTCAGTCCATCTGGAGTCCCAAGGTAGATCTGCAGGTGTCCGCAGGTCCTGGCGTCTCCCTCTATCTCTGTTTCCTGTTTCATTTTCTTTTATTCAGAAACAGTGTACTGTTATTTCTTCAGACCTTGTATGTAGTAATATTAGATAGTCTGTGTACACCAGGTTTTGGGTGGTTGAGACTTAAGTAACTGTAATATTCGCAAATTTCAGGTGTTTAATTGTTATCTTCCGATTAATCATCTAAAGTTCCGCAGTTTTCATGTTATTGCCCTTTTTAATTGTTAAAAGAAGTAATTTGATAATGAGTTAAGTAGTTAAGGTTTGGCTTGCTTAGCTCTCACTAGTAGGCGCCATCACGACTCCCGATGGTGGGTAATCCAGGTCGTGACAAGTAGGGGTGTTAATTGATATTTAAAAGCCGACTAAACTGACCGAACCGTACCGGACCGAACCGATTTTTAGGTTTCTTTAATAAAACCATAGGTTTTTATATAAATTTATAATCGCACCGATAATTAGGGTAGATTTTTTATTTTATGAAAATAAACCGAAAAAATACCGAACCGTACCGAATAAATTTACAAAGTGAAAAATATATTTATATGTTAAGTTTAAAAATAATAAAGCATTAAGTTTTTTTTGGGCCTTGGAATTATGAAATAGTTACAAGTCAATAAGTAATTAAACTCAAAATTCTAATTCCCAAACCTATTATGCTACTTCTATTGAAGCTAAATTATTTCCATCATATTCACTAACAAGACACAAGGTATTGTAGCGATTAGGAGTAGCAACCTAAAATTTTAATATATTTCCTTTCGTATGAACAAGATATATCTTTTTGAAATGTTTAATCTTCTATAGACTTTATTTGTGAATCTCAACTTGGTTAACATCTTTCTACTCGTGTGATTTATATTTTCTTTGTATTTGTTTAGTTTCGTTTATGCTGGTGTAGAATATTTTATGAATCTATAATCTAGCCATGTTTCATATTTTCTTAATTCATTAC
>MU749134.1:26832-67410 GCA_026770625.1 Nicotiana glauca | reverse complement strand
TTTTGCACACAAGTCCAAAATCACCTAATGAAGCTACTGAAACTCTCGGAATTCCATTCCGACTCCCGGATCAAAATTTCACCTATCAACCGGAAATCGCCAAAATACTAACTTCGCGAAAATAGGCTAACTTCTTCACCGGACCTCCAAAATTACTTCCGATTGCGCTCCTAAGCCTTAAATCATCAACCAGAGCTAACCGAATCATCGAAATTCAATTCCGAGCCGTCTAACTCACAAGTCAACATCCGGTTGACTTTTCCAAACTAATTCTTCCTTAAAGAGACTAATTGTCCCATTTCCTACCAAACTCGATCCGAATCAACCCAAATTCACCAAGTACATATATTGAAACATGAAGAAGCATAAAATGTGTGAAACGGAATGGAAATATATGAGACGACGGGTCGGGTCGTCACATCCTCCCCAACTAAAACAAACGCTCGTCCTCGAGCGAGTTAAGAAACATACCTGAAATCTCAAATAGGTGAGGGTATCTCCTCCGCATCTCTTGCTCGGTCTCCCAAGTAGCCTCTTCCACGGGTCGACCTCTCAATTGTACCTTCACTGACGCTATATCTTTTGATCTCAGCTTTTGAACCTGTCGACCCAAAATGGCCACTGGCTCCACATCATAAGTCAAATCTTCATCTAACTACACTGTGCTGAAATCCAAAATATGAGACGGGTCCCCAACATACTTTCGGAGCATAGAAACATGAAATACCGGATGAACACCCGGAAAACTAGGTGGCAAGGCAAGCATATAGGACATCTCTCCAATCCTCCTAAGTACCTCAAATGGTCCAATGAACCGCGGACTCAGCTTCCCTTTCCTCCCAAACCTCATAACACCCTTCATGGGCGAAACCTTCAGCAAAACCTTCTCACCCACCATGTAAGATACATCTCGAACCTTCCGATCCGCATAACTCTTCTGCCGCGACTGAGCTATGCAAAGTCTCTCCTGAATCACCTTCACTTTCTCTAAGGCATCCTGAACCAAATCTATCCCCAATAACCTAGCCTCGCCGGGCTCGAACCAACCGATCGGAGATCTACACCACCTCCCATACAAGGCCTCATATGGTGCCATCTGAATACTGGACTGATAGCTATTATTGTAGGCAAAATCTGCAAGTGGTAAGAATTTATCCCAAGAGCCTCCGAAATCAATCACACAGGCACGCAACATATCCTCCAATATCTGAATAGTACGCTCGGACTGTCCGTCCGTCTGAGGATGAAATGCTGAACTCAACTCCACCTGAGTTCCCAGCTCGTGCTGAAAAGTCCTCCAAAATTGAGAAGTGAACTGAGTACCTCTATCTAAAATAATAAAAACTGGAACACCATGCAATCGGACAATCTCACGGATAAAGATCTCTGCCAGCCGCTCCAAAGAATATATTGTACACACTGGAATGAAATGCGCTGACTTGGTCAGCCGATCCACAATGACCCAAATCGAATTGAACTTCTTCAAAGTCCTAGGGACACCACTCACGAAGTCCATAGTAACTCTCTCCCACTTCCACTCAGGAATAACCAACTGCTGAAGCAAACCGCCCGGTCTCTGATGCTCATATTTCACCTGCTGACAGTTGAGACACCGAGCCACATATCCCACAATGTCTTTCTTCATTCTCCTCCACCAGTAATGTTGTCTCAAGTCCTGATACATCTTTGCAGCACCCGGATGGATGGAATACCGTGAACTGTAGGCCTCTTCAAGAATCAAATCTCTAAGCCCATCAACGTCGGGTACACAAATACGGCCCTGCATCCTCAACACACCATCATCGCCTATAGTCACCTCTTTGACATCATTATGCCGGACTCTGTCCTTAAGGACAAGCAAATGCGGATCATCATACTGGTTCTCTCTGATGCGATCATATAAGGAAGACTGAGAAGCCGCACTCGCCAACACTCGGCTAGGCTCCGAAATATCTAACCACACCAAATGATTGGCCAAGGCCTGAACGTCTACTGCATGAGGTCTCTCCCCAACTAGAATGTATGCCAAACTCCCCATACTGACTGCCTTTCGGCTCAAAGCATCGGCCACCACATTGGCCTTTCCCGCATGATACAGAATAGTAATATCATAGTCTTTAAGCAACTCAAGCCATCTCCGCTGCCTCAAATTAAGATCCTTCTATCTGAACAAATGCTGAAGGCATTGATGATCAGTGAATACCTCACAAGACACGCCATACAAATAGTGCCTCATAATATTCAAGGCATGAACTATAGCATCCAACTCAAAATCATGAACAGGGTAGTTCTTCTCATGGGGCTTCAACTGACGGGAAGCATAAGCAATAACTCTACCCTCCTACATCAATACACAGCCAATCCGACTCTCGAAGCATCACAATACTCTGTGTAAGAACTGAAGCTAATGGCAATACCAATACTGGAGCTGTGGTCAAAGCCGTCTTGAGCTTATGAAAGCTCTCCTCACACTCATCGGACCATACAAATGGAGCACCTTTCTGAGTCAACTAGGTCAAAGGCGATGCAATAGATGAAAACCCCTGAACAAACCGACGATAATAGCCTGCTTACCCAAGAAAACTCCGGATCTCTGTGGCTGAAGATGGTCTAGACCAACTCTGCACTGCTTCTATCTTCCTTGGATCAACCTGAATACCCTCGCTGGACACTATGTGTCCCAAGAATGCCACAGAACTTAGCCAAAACTCACACTTGGAGAATTTTGCGTAAAGCTTCTCCTCTCCCAATCTCTACAACACTGCACGCAAATGCTGGGCGTGCTCCTCCTGGCTACACGAGTACACCAGAATATCGTCAATGAATACAATAACAAATGAATCCAAATACGGCTGAAATACACTGTTCATTAGACGCATGAATGCTGCTGGGGCATTGGTCAACCCAAAAGACATTACCAAGAACTCATAGTGACCATATCTGGTCCTGAAGGTAGTCTTAGGAATATCTAAATCTCTGATCTTCAACTGGTGATAGCCCGAACGGAGGTCAATCTTAGAAAACACCCTCGCTCCCTGAAGCTGATCAAACAAGTCATCAATGCGAGGCAAAGGATATTTGTTCTTCACTGTTACCTTATTCAACTGCCTATAGTCAATGCACATTCTTATTGTGCCATCTTTCTTCTTCACAAATAAAACAGGTGCACCCTACGGGGACACACTAGGCCGAATAAACCCCTTATCTAGGAGTTCTTGAAGCTGCTCCTTCAATTCTTTTAACTCTGCTGGTGCCATACGATATGGCGGAATAGAAATAGGCTGGGTGCCCGGCACCAAGTCAATGCCAAAATCAATATCCCTGTCCGGCGGCATGCCCAGCAGGTCTGCAGGAAATACATCCAAAAAATCCGTCACAACTAGGACAGAATCAATACTAGGAGTCTCAGCTCCAACATCTCGCACAAAATCCAGATATGCTAGACAACCCTTCCCAACCATACGATGGGCTTTCAAGTAAGAAATTACTCTGCTAGGGACATAATCAGTCATACCACGCCACTCGATCCTCGAAACACCCGGAATAGCCAAAGTAACTGTCTTAGCATGACAGTCCAAAATAGTGTGATATAGAGATAGCCAATCCATGCCCAGAATAATATCAAAATCTACCATGCTCAACAGCAATAGATCAACTCGGGTCTCCAGACCCCCAATAATCATAGCACACGACTGATACACACGGTCCACAATAACAGTATCGCCTACCGGGGTAGACACATGAACAGGTAAAGCAAGAGACTCCCGGGATGTACTCAAATGACGAGCAAAATATGAAGACACATAAGAATAGGTGGATCCAGGATCAAATAAGACAGGGGCATCTGTGTGGCAGACTGAGATAATACCTGTGATAACAGCATCTGACGCAAGAGCATCTGTCCTGTCTGGGATAGCATAAAATCGAGCTTGACCACCGCCCGATTGACCTCCCCCTCTGGGGTGACCTCTAGCTGCCTGACCCTCACCCCGAACTGACTGGGCGGGTGCTGAAGAAACTGGTGCAGAAGACAAGGACTGACCCCTTTGCTGTGATGAACTGGCAGTACGGCAAGGACACTACTTCCACATATGTAGTAACTCTCCGCACTCATAACATCCCCTAGGTGCTGGAGGATGGGACTGAAAAGAACCCCTCACACCGGAGTGACTAGCTGGTGCACACGGCGCGGAAGAACCCTAAACAGACGAGGCATGCGAAGAACTCTGAGCTGGAAGAGCACTGAGTGATGACTGGCCCTGCTGAAACCCCTGGTGACCATGGCCTGAAGATGTCCCACGGTACTCGGGACGAGCCGACTAACGAGGCCTGTAAGAACGACCTCTACTCTGCTGAGACTGGCCCCTAGACGGAGCACCACTGTAACTAGCTGATCCCCGAGGCCTCTTGGCCTCCCATTCATCTCTCTCCAGACGGTGATCCGTCTCAATATCACAAGCAACATCCACAACATCCTCAAAGGTATGACTCAGATTCCTCTCTCGAGCCATCAAAATACGAATGGGATAGTTAAGTCCATCCACGAACCTCCTAATCCTCTCCCGATCAGTCGGGACCATCCATGGAGCATAACGAGCCAAATTCGAGAACCTCACCTCATATTGAGATACGATCATATCTCCCTGACGAAGATACTCAAACTGCCTGTGCATCTCCTCTCTCTGAGACCGCGGTACCCACTTCTCCAGAAAGAGAGTGGAGAACTCTTGCCATGACAAAGGCGTTGCACCTACCGACTTACGCCGCTCATATGCCTCCCACCAAGTGAAGGCTGCTCCTGAGAACTGAAAAGTAGTAATGGATACGCCGCTAGTCTCCAAGATCCCTGCTGTCCGCAGCATACGTCGACACTTGTCGAGAAAACCTTGCGCATCCTCGCCCTGAGCACCACTGAAAGTAGGAGGTGAAAGTCTGCTGAACCTTTAAAGATGACGTTGCTCATCCTCTGGCATAACTGGGACCATAACATCCTGAACTGGTGCAACCGGCTGAACTAGGGCAACCTGCTGAACTGGTGGTGCCTCTGGTGTCTGTAATCCCTGCACTACCAGCTCAGGTGTGCGACCAGCGGGGGTCTGATTGCCTCCCCCGGCCTGTGAAGTAGCTGCTGCAGTGGTGGCTGAAACTTCCTGAGCCAGGCCAGTGCAAACTGATAGAATCTGAGCCAGGGCCTCCTGAAGACCCGGAATAACAATAGGCACAGTTGGTGCCTAAGCAGGTGCTGTTGGAGTCTCTGCAACTGGAGTCTGATCCTGAGCCGGGGCAACTGGTGGGTCAACAGGTGCTGCCCCTGCGGCTCTGCCTCGACCACGACCACGACCGCGTCCATGGCCTCTGGTGGCCTCAGTAGGTGGCAATGGTGGTCGTCCGTCTTGTCCGTTAGCACGTGTTCTCGCCATCTGTGACAGAATAGAATAACAAAATTTAGTTTTCGGATCAACAAAGTCGCACGACAAGAATCTCAAGAATATGAAGTTTTCCTAAAGGTTCTGCAGCCTCTCGAGGATAAATACAGACGTCTCCATACCGATCCGCGAGACTCTACTAAACCAGCTCATGACTCACGAGACCTAGTAACCTAGGCNTACTACAGAGTTTACCAATATTTTACAAGTCTGGAAATCTCATAAATAACCAAAGATAAGGGAGAAAACGGGGCTGCGGACGTCAACAGCTACCTCATTACTCCTAGTCACCGCCTGGTCTGGAAGAAATCAGCGCTCAGGAGCGAACTCAGCTCTGCCTGTACCTGCACACATGGTGCATGGAGTAATGTGAGAACTCCGACCCAGTGAGTAATAAAAATAAATAACGACTGAAAGCATGAAATCTCATAAAGGCACAATATAGTGCTATCTCAAGCAGTATAACCAATTACATAATAAATCTACGCAGTATCAGATAATTCTCTTTTAAAAATGATGGAGACAAATAATTTCAACAAGGAATAATCAGAAAACTTGCCCCTCGGGCACAATATCATACTCTCAGCACAGTATCAGCCCCACGAGCTCACTCCCAACTCACCAACACACAGCATCAGCCTCTCGGGCTCACTCCCAACTTACAAAAAAACAACATCGGCCTCTCGGGCCCACTCCCAACTCACCTGGGTACCCTGCGCTCACTAGGGGTGTGTACAGACTCCGGATGGGCTCCTACAGCCCAAGCACAATATCATAAAGCCTTAAAGCCATCACACTCGAGGAATGAAAGCCTCCTCACATCACTCAACATATCCTCACATATGGCCTCCGGCCTCAATCAGTCCAGAAAATAATCACGAACCCCTTGGGCATCAGTAAAGCAATGGTGCTCAGCTCAATAGCATTAAAAATATCATTTAAATCTCCAGCTGAGTATAAATGTAGTTGAGTTCATGAAATAGTATAATTCAATTGGACTGAGTTCAAATAATATTTCAATTAGTGAGGAAAAATAGTGATGGAAATTCAAACAGGGTTTCAAACAATTGGCACGAGGTCCAAGTATGGAAATAAGCCCAAATGATGGTGAAAACAACAACTCTTTATCAAACACGTGGTAAATATCAACCGGGATGGACCAAGTCACAATCTCCAATAGTAAATGACCTCGCGCTCCTCATACAATGCATGTCTCACCTCAACATAGCACTACGTTGTGCAATCCGGGGTTTCACACCCTCAGGGCATCATTTAAAATCATTACTCACCTCTAGCCGGCCAAATACTACTCCGCGATGCAATTTCCTTTCGTATCGACCTCCTCGCACGTCGAATCTGGCCAAAACCATAACGAATACATTACAATAGGATAAGGGAATATAACCCAATCGAAAAGACTCGAAAAATATCAAAAATCACGAAATTTGCAAAACTCGAGCCCCGGGCCCACATCTTGAAATCCAGAAATTTTTATATCAAAATGTTCTTCGTCCTCTCACGAGTTCGTACATATAAAGAATACAAAAATCGGAGCTCGTTTGACCCTTCAAATCCTAATTGTTTGGTTTCAAAATTCAAGCCCTAGTTCTTGATTGGTAGGCTTATATTTCATGAATCTCTAGGTGGAATTCAGAATAAAAACGAGTTCTAAGTCCAAGAAACTTACCTCAAGTCGTTTCCCCTTTGAATCCTCTTTAATCTCCACCAAGAAGCTCTCAAAATGATCAAAAATGGTGGAAAAATGACCCAAAATCGGTTTTATAAACTCACTGATATTTTTTTCGGAAATCACTGTTCACCCCAGTGGTACTGTTCACGCGCGTGGTCACTGTTCACCCACGCAGTTACTGTTCACGTGCGATTACTGTTCACGCTGCAGGAAAATACAGCAGCAATTAAAGAAATTGCAGCACAGCCATTTTTCACTAAAATGGCTCTAACTCCTTCATACGAACTCGGAATTAGACGATTCTTGTTCCTATGAGTCACAAATAATAATACGAACACAACCCTTCAATCGAAACTCAATTCAGAACTCATTTACCCAGTGCGATACTCATTTCATTCGTTAAACAATTAACTCACATTTCGCGTCAAAAACTCAATCGCGACTTGATGAAATTAAACCAAATTTCCAGATCAGTCCTATAATTCATATCAAAATTCTGGAAGTCTCGAAATCAAATTTGGATCTCTAGAACTAAAAATGAACCTTTAGATCATTACATGCTTATGCTCAAAATAACAAAAATCTTCCAAAAATGACCCGTTGGGCATCCGAAACATACCCGAGGCCCCCGGGACCTCAACCAAAAGTACATATATGTTTTAATACCTCATTCAAACTTGATCGAACCATAAAAACACTATCGTTAACATCAAAATCACCAAATTTCATCAAATCAAAGCTTAAGTTAAACTAAAACTTCCAAAACTTGCATTCAATCAAAAACCCGACCTAAACACCTCCGAATCAACTGAAATTTTGCACACAAGTCCAAAATCACCTAATGAAGCTACTGAAACTCTCGGAATTCCATTCCGACTCCCGGATCAAAATTTTGCCTATCAACCGGAAATCGCCAAAATACTAACTTCACAAAAATAGGCTAACTTCTTCACCGGACCTCCAAAATTACTTCCGATTGCGCTCCTAAGCCTTAAATTATCACCCCGGAGCTAACCGAATTATCGGAATTCAATTCTGAGCCCTCTAACTCATAAGTCAACATCCGGTTGACCTTTCCAAACTAATTATTCCTTAAAGAGATTAATTATCCCATTTCCTACCAAACTCGATCCGAATCAACTCAAATTCACCAAGTACATATATTGAAATATGAATAAGCATAAAATGGGTAAAACGGAATGAAAATACATGAGACTACGGGTCGGGTCGTCACAACTAGCTTCAAGAATTTTAGGATTTTTTGACAACCACTCAAAATCCTTCTCCGTAATGGACTTCATGCCCAAATACGATGTTGTCGCAAGGTAGTAATATATAGTAGTTGCTAGTGCATATCTTAGGTATTCAGAGACATGTGGCATATATCCTTCAATAAACCATGCTGACTCGACATTATAATTTCTTACTACTTCTTTTATCTGTGAATACAAAATATATATGTTAAGTGTTAGAAAATTTTGATTGAAGTGTATCAAGTTTCTGATCACTAAAAGACGTACAAAAGGTAAAACAAAATGAGAAATGGATTAAGGAAAAAACATATTTCAATAGTTAAGTTGCGCAAACATACCCTTTCTATTGCATGGCAGACAATATGAGATCTTCTAGCACTAGACAATTCCTTTTCATAATCCTTGTAAAGATCTAAAATAACTTTATAACTGATTTTCATGTAATCAGGAAGCTGATCAATTTCATTGATATCCCATCTGTAGGATGACAAAATTAAGGTGAACTCATGCATTTTGAACGAGCCCAACTATAATGAGTAGAAGTTCGTCTTATTCTTTTCACAACGACATTCACTATCAAAGAATAAGTGAATTGATGAAGTTCATACCTTTGTATGGCATCTGTGTATGCCTCAAGCTCTTTAATTGTACCATAATCATCAAAGGTGTCATCGATAATCGAAATCATTGATATGGTCTTAACGAGTATGCCGCGAGCTTGAGAGTATTGAGGCTCAAAATAAACTCCTAATGCCCAAAAGTACCATTCAACTACTCGATCTCTAGCATATGGAAGTGTTATTACGAAATCCAAATCTTTCCACCACCTGCATCATAATAAATTAACATCAGTACTTGAGATATGATCAATCAAAAAGGGTCCATCGTTTTTATATATCGTACCTTGATACTTCAGCAAGTTCTTGTTTGTGCAACATTTGGAGCAAGTTGTAATCCAATTTGGCAAATCGAAGTAACACATCATTTTTCGATTGCTCCTTCTCATAGATTGATGAGATGAAAAATCGAGTCTCGACTCTAGGAACTCCCTTGTGCAAACATTGCTCAAGGGCATGTGTCACTTGCTCCGTAAGTGGAGATTTCAAATATGGAGCTGCAGATTCAAGATGGATAGTGGAGAAACCAAGTGCGTCTTCTAAGATATCGTCAACATGATTCCATACATGTGAAGCTTCATACAAGTTTAATAATCCTAATACATCACTAGCATGAGACTCCTTGAATTTGCCATTTTCATCTTGGAATTTGCTGAAATTTCTGGCATTTCAAGAAAGAAAACTCAACATTAATTTTTATTTCCTGTAAATTGATAATAATTTTAACAGCACTAATATGTGCTTTATGATGAACTTACCCGGAGAGATGTTGAAACCATGTTTTCTTAGCAATCGAAATTGAAGTGAAGAAGTGCACAAATCACTGCAGTTTGAGTTTTGGTTGTAATTTGATCCAAGATCTCATCAATTTATTTTTCAAAGTGGTAGGCTATGCCAAACCGTTCAATAATGTCAAATCAAATTCAATGTATCAGCCAATTTCCTTTCAGGTTCTAACAGCATACTCCTTGTTTGTTCCTTCAATCCCTCAATCTCTTGAACATACTGTTTAGTAATCTGTGTTCGAAATCAGAAAATCAGAGAAATAAACAAACGTTAGTTCAATAAACAAAACGTGAAATAATAATTCCGAGCCCACAAGTTGCTTGTGTGTCCTTAAGGAATTTAATCCCCTCACTGTTGCCCAAGGTTTTGGATTAATTCCTCCCAGGATAGAACGGAATAACTATTCTGCAACACTGGCAATCGAAACTACAGAATTTCAGCGAACTCAACAGACGGAGCAAATCACACTCGACACGTATGTTTATTTGAAAATAATACAACAATATAGAAAAGAGGGGAGAAATTTTTAGATTTTTTCATCTATAATGATACCAATCCTCTAAATTTATAGAGAAAGGAAGGGTGTGATGGAGAGGTGCAATCCAAAAGGTGCCTCTTCCATTTCCCATTCACACCCTTTAAAGAAAAAACGCAACAATCCCCCACATGAATGGAGAATGGGCATATGTGTAAAAACATGCATGAAAATACAGTGTGATTCGCAAGTAAGGATTAATCGCATCTGGATAAGTAGGTTTCCCTTTGAACTTTCCGTAGTGAACTTATGTCGGATATACTCGATCAATCGGTAGAATTGATATCTTTGAACTGTCGAGCTTTGGTGTATACCTAGACAACCATAAGTCACACAATCAATCCTTAACCGTCTTTGGTTCTCATTGTTGCGTTCGTTTCAGCCATGAACACCACCTGGTTCATAAGTGCGTAGAGAACTGGCCTTACAGAATTCTCCTTGAAGCGGCTTACACTTCACACTTACATAGGTGATTCCTAAACGTGTTATCCCGTAGATACACTATTTGATATACCTTGTATCAAACTTAGAAACCATTAAAAATATCTTAATATTTTATCCTTGTTACTGAACATTGTCTTTATCACGAGAATATACTAAAATATTATATTTGACAATGTTGAATCGGTCATGCATAACTTTGTTTGCGCTCTTTGAACCTAGATGTCAGACCTCAAAAATTCTAGGTAGAGTTACCGCTATGATGACTTGTCCTCGGCCATAGTCCCATTCCCTTAGATGATTTCTCGACTCCCTCTCTAGTTAGGCCTTTTGTAAGCGGGTCCGCCACATTATCCTTTGATTTTACATAATTAATTGTGATAATTTCACTAGAAAGTAGTTGTCTAACGGTTCTATATCTGCGTCTTATGTGACGAGACTTTTCGTTATACATAACGCTCCCAGCCCTTCCTATTGTCGCTTGACTATCACAATCTATACATATAGGTGACAAAGGTTTGGGCAAAAATAGAATATCTTTCAAGAAATTCCGGAGTCATTCAGCTTCTTCACTGGCCTTGTCTAAGACTATAAACTCAGCATCCACTGTAGAGCGATCAATACACATTTATTTGGATGATTTCCAATACATCGCTCATCCACCGACTATTAAGAATCGGTTGAACCACTGATTTAATTTTCATCACTATACCCATCTATTATCGCGGGATACTTATTGTAGTACAAAGCATAATTTGGAGTATATTTCAAATACTTCAAAACTCATTTCATTGTTATGAAAATTCAATGCAAACTTTCTTATATCGTAGACTAATACGTCTTTACTTTCAATTGCATATCATATTATTGACTACACTTAATGTAGTAATAGTAGTATATTATAACAACTGGAATGATTGGCATCAATTGTGATCACAACTTTTTAATATATAACACATTTATCAATCACTCCGTCATTTTCAAGCATTTGTATGTTATTTATTCATACGCCTATATGATATGCAAATTATAGCACCTCCATTCATGAAACAAATCCAACTTTTAGTGGATTTCGGTCATGTTCATCGGTTGGTTCACCTCATTATAGACCAACGTGTTAATACATTCGTTCACGAACGGTCATGTCCATACAAAAACGTACAGACGTATCTTTCTATGAGAAATCACAACCTTCAAAGTGACATCATTTCATAAAAGAACTAACCAATATAAATTTTCAATAAAAAAATGATCTTTCGAGAAAGGTACGTGACCAACTTCCGAATTAGTAGTTTTATCAACTAGTCTTTATTAAGATTAAACAATTGATGAATTTACCAACTACTATATTAATGGGGTTCAAAAATAATATCATTTGGACATTACGTCTAACATTGGTTTTTGTCATGCATAAGCTAAATGCCCCTACATTTTAAATATTTCATCAACATATCATCTACATATAATCAATTAATGACTATATGACTTGAAGTATTCTTAACGTAAACACATTTGTTTACACTCATTAATTGTTGATACTATTTGACAATATTATTTGGTCAAACCTCGCATGTCATTGTTTGGGTGCTTGTCTTAGTCTGTAAAGTGACTTAACAAGTCGACACACCTTCTTTTCTTTTCCGGGAACCACGAACCCTTCAGGTTGTTCCATATAAATTTCTTCTTCCAAATCTCCATTTAATAATGTTGTCTTTAAGTTCATCTGATGGATTTGAAGGCCATACATGACGGCTAACACTATTAACACCCGGATAGATGTAATCCTTGTTACCTGTGAGTATGTGTCAAAGTAATCAAGACCTTCTCATTGTTTAAACCCTTTAACGACTAATCTTGCCTTATATTTGTCAATAGTATCATCAGCTTTCATTATCCTTTTGAAAATCCATTTAGTACCCCAAGGTTTATTTCCCGGAGGAAGATCAACCAATTCCCAAGTATGATTATTTAATATGGATTCTATCTCACTATTGACTGCCTCTTTCCAATAATATGCTTCCGAGGAAGACATTGCTTCTTTGAACGTTTGAGGCTCATTTTCCAATAAGAATGCCAGAAAATCTGGTCCAAAGGAAGTAGTTGTCCTTTGACGTTTATTACGTCTTGGAATTTACTAATTCAACGTACTTTCCTTTGCTTCTTCCCGAGTTCATTTAGATATTTCACTAGACGAATCATATTCCTTTTTATACGGATAAATATTCTCTAAGAGTTCAGCATTATCTGATTCGATTACCATATTAATATGAATGTCGGATTTTTCTGATTTATGAATCAGAAAATGATATGTCATACTATTTGTTGCATATCCTATAAAAACGCAATCAATAATTTTCGGTACGATCGCTACCCTTTTGGGTATAGAAACTTGCATTTTAGCTAAGCACCCCCACACTTTAAAATATTTAAGTTGGGCTACCTTTCATTCATTTCTCATATGAATGGATTGCGTTTTGTTATGGGAACTCAATTGAGTATTCAGTTAACTGTAAGAATAGCTTCTCCCCACAATTTGTGGGGTAAACCAGAACTTATCAACAAGGCATTTTATCATCTCCTTTAACGTTCAAGTCTTTCTTTTCGCAATTCCATTAGATTGCAGTGACTAAGGGGCGATAGTTTGGTGAATAATTTCATATTCCAAATATATTTCTTCAAAAGGAGATTCATATTCTACACCCATATTACATTGTTGAGCCAACCACAAAAACTGTTGTTTGTATCACGACAGAGTCAGAATTAATAAATGGTGAAGTTTTTAATCTTCAGACCAATCTGACACATTTAGAATTAATAAACGGTGAAGTTTTTAATCTTCAAACCGAGTAACATTTACAACTAGATCTAATAAATGGTGAAGTTTTTAATCTTCAAATCGAATAATATGTGACACAATTAAATTTAATAAACGGTGAAATTGTTTAATCTTCAAACCGAATAATAAATTAGAGTAAAAAATCACTAAGATTTTAATCTTCAAAACGAGTAAAAAGTCACTAAGACTTTAATCGAGTAGAAAATCACGCAGATTTTAATCTCGAAGCAGGAGTAATAATAAAAATCAAGAAGATTTCAGTCTCCATATAACACTTTACGAAAATTTTAATTCCTTTTCCAAATAGCTTTCCAATTAACCACTATAACACTTTAAACAATTTGATCTCTTTCTCTAATCAAACTCATATATGTTGATCTTTACATATATTATATTCATGATCTCAAGATACTTCAACTATTACTATAAGCATAATCCATATCTTAAATACCTTTGAAAATATCTTTTCACATATTTTCATGCATACTACCAAATTGTATATTGGCAAACCAATTTTATAGCACGTAAATAGAATAATACTTTGATATCATCACATAGAAACATCTACCCTAAGCATTTGTAAAATTGAATCATAAGGTAGGAAATTAATAAAATAGAGTAAAGAAAGTAGAACCCGGTTTATGTTACCACTTTCTGCTTATAGGATCATTTGAATTTAGTCCCACTGAAACCTTAACTCAGAGACGATGAGACATTATTCAGCATTACCAACCACGCTTTCCATTGTACTTGTGCTTAAAAAAGTTCTCATGGCCTTATTTTAAGCACAAAGTATTTTATTGACTTCCTGTTATTGTCAAAAACCATGGGCAGATCAAATACATATCTCTGTTGCCCCTCAATAATCCCCAGGCCGTAATAAGATAGTTAACACCATTTACTGTAAGCAACAATTATTTTCAATTTGAAATCTACTTTAAAAATACTGGCATGAGGATTTAACTAATTCCCACTCTCACTTGGGCTTTGTATAATATCTTCCAATGTTTTGTGCCGCAAACGTCACTGTCACATTAGCACCTCCTATTTGGTTGAAGTACTTCTTGAGGCATTGGAACCATTGTTGTAGTATAGAGAGTTGATATTATTGCCATAGCAGCCGACTCAAAGAAGAGTGATAACAGATATATATAAATGGAGGATTTTCTGAAACGATGCAAAGAAGCGCACTAATAACAGAAGAGAGTTGCAATTTGGAGTATCTGAAAATGAGTAGTTCTCTCTCGATATAGCAAACGAACAACCATTATTCCGTTTCAAATTTTCTTTCAATAATGATCGATTGAAACTAAATTCATCTCCGCTGGTGTCGAATATCATCTCAAAACTTCTATAAGTGCCGCACTGCCGCTATAATGGAAGATAACTGATCACTCTTTGCCAATGTGATGAAACACTAAGCAATTGATATTCTCAAGAACTCCAAAAGCAATGACTTTCTTGGAACCAAAGAAGACGTATCATTCTTCGTTTTCCTGCATCTCAATGAATATTTCTGAAGATTTTTTTTTTTTTTAATTTCCTTCCCGTAAAGCGGCACAATATTGCAGCATGAAGGCTTTGAGAAGAACAACCATAATTAAAGACAACATTTGCCTTCTAAAGAACACCCAAGACTTCAAACAATGCTTTTCCATTCATTATAACACTGCCGTGAACACTTGACAAGTTCGAACCAGTAGTATATAACAATAGTATTATTAGGCAGTCACTAACTTTCTGATCTTCCATCAAACTTAAGGTTCCTTAAGATTGTTAGTAATCTGTGTTTGAAATCAGAAAATCAGAGAAGTAAACAAACGTTAGTTCAATAAATAAAACGTGAAATAATAATTCCGAGCCCACAAATTGCTTGTGTGTCCTTAAGGAATTTAATCCCCTCACTGTTTCCCAAGATTTTGGATTAATTCCTCCCAGGATAGAACGATCAGCAACACTGGCAATCGAAACTACAGAATTTCAGCGAACTCAACAGACGGAGCAAATCACACTTGACACATATGTTTATTTGAAAATAATGCAACAATATAGAAAAGAGGGGAGAAATTTTCAGATTTTTTCATCTATTTAAAATGAGACCAATCCTCTAAATTTATAGAGAAAGGAAGGGTGAGATGGAGAGGTGCAATCCAAAAGGTGTCTCTTTCATTTCTCATTCACACCCTTTAAAAAAAAACGCAACACATACTTTTCAGCAACCTATTTATAAAATATTTTAAAAAGAAAATAGAAATTAGCAAAATTAATGTTGTTTAAAAAACATAAAGAAGAAACAAACCATTCTTGCAAGAAGAAAATATAAATAAAGAATACTAATAAATTACCTAATTGTCAATGGAGAATGAAAGGAACTGATCACCCCAAAGACTAGGGGAGAAGCCGGCCACGGGGCGTACAGTCTCTTCTTCATAGTTGCCAACTCCTGCTGAGGCCATTGATAATTAATTAAAGATAAGAGTATTGTTTTAAGGAAGAAATAAAGGAATTCTCAATTGTTGAAAATTGATGGCCTAAATGGAAGAGAAGGGAGAAGTATATATAGTGGGGAGAGACCCGCAGCCAATTCTGTAATTAATTATTTAATCAACTAGATCACGTTGATATTTTAACTGATCAAAATCACCTAATCATTTCCCAGTTGCCTTACTAGACTTTACACTGGCCAGCAGCCTTTTGATTCATTGTTGCCGTCTAGGGTCTATTGATCCAGTTTGTCCATTTATTTAAAGTCTGATACTTTATATTTTTTTGGTTAAATAAATAATATTATTTAAAAAAAGATTAAATAGCCATATTACAAAATAAGGGAGTAGAGTTGTTTCGTGGAACTATCAAATTCTATTACTTTAGTTATAAAAGCTAATGTCATTGTTGCGGCAAAAATTTCAATTATTAATGTAGTATTTCTTTTGGTCAGTTTAGAGTTAAATTGACTGGATGGTCTAAAAGTTAATCAAACAGTTTCCACGAATGAAGCATTGTTGAAATTGTAGACCTCCGAAATTGCTACGAGGCTTAGCAATTTCTCACAACTCACTCATTTTAAACAGTTTTAAAAAACATTTTTTGGGCGAGTCCCTGTGCGAGCCCTGAGGCGAGGCGCAGCAAAAATATACCAAGGTGCACTGGCGGGGGCGTAAGTATCGTGGAGCATAAGCCCGGACATTCCAGGCATTTGCCTAGGCGTACGTCATTTGGAGCATAATCCCTGCAAATTTTTCCAAATTTGAGCCAAAATCTTTTTTTCTAAATTAAACATCTAAATGTTTACTCATAATATATCTTCAAACTAAAAATCTCAAAAGCCAAAGGTTTTTTCTATTTTTTATCACAATTTCATAATTTTTACTCTTTGTTGTTTAGTATACGGAAATACACGACTTTTATCTGCAAAGTGCTACAAATCAAAGTGTTTTGCCTTCCAATATCTTACTCTATCTGCTCCCACCCTTGCATTTCCTTCTTTATGCTTTGTTTTCTCCACACAAAAAAAAAAATGCATTTCTAAATATATTAATTTCATGTTAGTTTCTGAATTTAAAATTTCTCTTGGCATAAGAGCTCTAGTTTAGATATTGTTTTGATAACATAGGTGTAATGTATCTTTACGTCTTCTAATTTTTTTTCAACTAAAAAAAAAGTTGTATGGTTCATGCGCGTGCACACATTAATTTTATAAGTTTCTTAAACCTTTTACAATTTTAATATATTTTTCTTATTTATATAATGATTTTATTAATTTATAAAATAAACAAATAAAACACGCCACGCCTTGGGGCTTTCACCTCGCCTCGTGTTAGATAAAACACCTCACCGCTCGTCCACACCTTTTAAAACACTGATTTTAAATAGACAATTTTATCCTACTAAAATTCTAATGAAATTTAAAACTTTCTTTTTAAGTTACTTTGGTAATATATAAGTAGTTTACGTCTTTTCATGTCTAATTGGTAAATCTTTGGTAATATATAAGTAGTTTACTTTGGTAATATACAAGTAGTTTACGTCTTTTAAAACTTTCTTTTTACATCTAATTGGTAAAGCTAGATGATGGGCTTGTACAGCAATTTGGAAATTTTATTTCAACTATTTTTTCAGTTTACATCACCTGTACTTTGGACTCTAGTATCATGTCTCATAACTGAAACCAATAAACAAAAACCTATACAACGAGGGCTGCTTACTAAGATCTCATAACACTCATGGGTCTTTTTCCTATCCTATTTACTATGAATTACAATTAGGATAATTATTTACTGTACTCAATATAGGTGTCCATTTATATTTCTTTTGTCATGTTATGTGCACCTGCATGGCAATTTCTTTTGCTCTATCTTGAACCTCTCTGCTCTGGTTTTGAAATCGTCTTACGTTTCTCTCCATCCAGATGTGATATACTACTGCTGTAAACACCACTCCTAGCAAGGTTTTCCTTGGATTTCTGTTGTTTACATTGGTAGTTAACCACTGCACCTCAGCTTCCCAGTTTTCAACCTTTCTCTTGTATCTTAACCATTCTAGCAGTCCTGTCCATAAGTTCTATGAATATGGCCACTCGAAATACAAGTGATCATGTGTCTCTTCTATGTCACCTCCACACAGTACACAAGAATGAGTCACCTGCATTCCCTATTTAGCTAGTCTGTCAACTGTGGCCAGCCTTCTTTGTATTGTCATTCATAAAATGAAGTGCTGCTTTGGTAGTATTCCAGTTAACATGACTAGTGCTTTCCAATGGACTTTGGGATATCTTGGAGTAGCATGAAGATAGGCTTTCTGAACGCTAAATTTCCCATCTGAACAAATGATTCAATTGTTGGTATGTCATTAGCCCACCATTCCCTTGCTGTAAACAGTTTCCTTACTACCCAACTAGCCTGCTTTGGGACCTCCATTGTATTGATGTCATTCTGCTTTATGTAGTGGCAGTGTATCTATCTAATCCAAAGCTTGTTTTTCTTAGCCATTATAGCCCAGAGGAGTTTAGTCAAAGCAGCTTTGTTCCATCTCTCATAGTTGATAATGTTTAGACCCCAGCAGCTTTTGGTTTGCAGAATATTTCCCATGGTATAGGAGCTCTGTGAGTATTCTCATGACTACCAGTCCAAAAATAGTTCATGCATATTCCATTAACAAGTTTAATAACTTTCTTTGGAATAAGGAATACTTGAGCCCAGTAGGTTTGCATTTCAAACAGGACACTCTTAATGAGTTGTAGTCTTCCAGCATAGGACAAGAATTTTGATGTCTAGCTTCTTATCCTCTCCACAATCTTCTCAACTAAAGGCATGCACTGGTGAATAGTAATCTTCCTTGAGGACAAAGGAACTCCCAAGTATTTGAATGGGAGCCTGCTGATAGCTGAAGTTCTGCTAACATTCTGTCTTTGAATTCCATAGGCACACCTGCTATGTATAATGAGCTCTTTTCCAAGTTTGCTCGTACACCTGAGACCTTGGAGAAGTGATCAAAAACTCCCATCATTAACTTCATTGAAATCTCATCTTCTCTATAAAACATCAGTAAGTCATCTGCAAAGCATATGTGTATGACTTGCAGTCTAGCACATTTAGGATGAAAGTTAAAATCTGGGTTCTGGATCAGTGTCTTCAGAGATCTGTTTAGGTACTCCATTGCTAATACAAACAAGTATGGGGATATAGGATCCCCCTGTCTTAGCCCTTTTCTTGCTGCAAATTTGTCAGTTAGTCCACCATTCAGTAGTAGAGTATAGCTGACTGTAGACACACATTCCATGATTAGTGCTACCATCTTGTATGGTATCCCAAACTCAAGCAGTACTGCTTTCAAAAAACTCCAGTCAACCGAGTCATATGCTTTTCTGATGTCTACTTTGATCATACATCTAGGAGAGACTGCTTTTTGAGAGTACCCTTTAATCAATTCATGAGCCATTATGACATTGTCACCCTTCTATGAAGGCAGACTGAGAAGGTCCAACCAATAGATCCACAACTAGTTTAAGCTTATTTGTCAGTATCTTAACAATAATCTTGTACATTGTTGAGCAACAAGCAATTGGCCCAAACTTCTTCACATAGCTGCAATTTTCACCTTTGGAATCAATGTAATAGTTGTACAGTTAATTTCTTTCAATAGTCTGCCTGTTTGAAAGAATTGTTGTACTGCTTCTATGACCTCCTTTCCAATGGTTGGCCAATATTCCTTAAAGAACTCAGCAGGATATCCAGCCATACCTGGTGCCTTGTCATTAGGCAGATTCTTTACAATCTGATAGATCTCCTCTTTTGTTACTGCTTGTAACAGTTTCTGTTGCTGATTCAGTGTTAGACAAGGACCATTTCGTGCTATATTGATATTTATCCCTGGTAATTCATCTGCTGTTGTCCCCAATAGTTGCTGAAAGAACTGGATGAATTCTCTCTGAATGTGTTTTGGCTCAGTGATCTTCATCTGCTGTTCATTATAAATGCAACTCACCTTATTTCTTTCTTGTCTGGCCCTCATATAAGCATAAAAATATTTGGTATAGCAATTTCCCAGTTGGATCCATGTTGCTCTTGACTTCTGCCTCATAATTTGCTCCTGAATTGCTTCCCATTTCTCTATGCTTTTTAAGGTCATTCTCTCATCTTATATCAGCTGTTTGTTGAAGTAGTCATCACTGAGCTTCCCCTGTATCTCCTTAAATGTTTCTCTAAATTGTATCAGCTTTTGATCAACTGAGGAATGTTCATGTTGAATATCCCTTGTTTGTTGCTCAATAAACTTTAGCTTTCTCCATATAGAATACATTGCATATCCTTGAATCTTTTGACTCCAAGTGTTCTGGACCACTTCCTTGTATTCTCTTTGTTGCATCACTGATGTTAGTAACCTATAGGGCCTTTTCATTTTAACCTTGAACACATCAGTATTTATCATTATATGGGTATGATCTGAGCATCCCGGAAGCATATATATATTGCCTCTACCCCATTATAAACGTTGAACCAATCAGCATTCCCAAAAGCCGAATCTATGTGGTTGTATATTCTGACATCTGTATCCCTTTTATTGCTCCATGAAAATCTGCTACCTCTTTTTGTGATTTGTCCCACTCCAATATCATTAAGACAGTTTTGAAAATCAATCATTTCTGCTTGATGAACTGGAATTCCATTCACCCTATCATCCACATTTAGCACACTGTTGAAGTCTCCTATTATGAGCCAAGGTCCATTAGTTTGCATGTTCCTCAAGCTTCTCCATAGTGGAATTCTGTGTTGAACAGTGTGTAGACCATATACAAATACTATGTAACTGGTAAATGATGAATTTTTGTCCTTTACTAGACAGTGAATCATCTGGTCAATGCTCTCCAGAACTGTTACATGGACATTTGCTTATTTCCACATTAATCATATTCTACCATTAGGTGCATATTCATAATTGTCTTTGAATTGCCATTCTACACCCATCTTCCTGCGGATATTTTGCAACCTATGTTTTTTAACTCTAGTCTCCAAAATAGCTATCATATCTACTTTATTTGTCAGCAAGAATTTCTTTAGTTCTCGTTGTTTATAGGACTTATTCAGTCCTCTAATATTCCAGGATACAATGATCATGGGGGTTTATGATAGTTGGGATTACCCTCATTAGCCGTTTGGCCTGCTATAGTACGAGAAGATATCCCCTACTATCCCTAATTGGATGACCTCTCCAATATTGTCAGTGGTGCAAATGCATTCCTCCTAGCTAGTTCTTCATAATTGATCTCTTTATCTTTTGTTTTACCAGTTGCTCCTTGTATTACCACTGCCTGTTTGCGTATGTTATTCACCTGAATCTCCACAACTGGTTCTGTGAGATTCTCTTGTTGCAGGGTAGTTGTGTTATTGCTTTCCTCTGTTGTTGCTTTAGGTTTCCATTCCATTTTAGTTCTCTTCTTTCTTCTTCTCTTTTGCTTCATTGGTTCTTCTTCTTGTTGTGTTACTTGTTGACATTCTCCGGTACCATACCCAAATTTGTTGCAATCTAAACAGAACTTTGGTTTCCATTCAAATCCAACTCTCTGCATCCAGCTTCTATCTGGTGTCTCAACACAAACCTCATCAGGCAATGGTTGTGTAATGTCCATTTCAATAAGTATTCGAGCATATGATACCCTTTCACATTCTGTTGTAAGTCTATCAGTGCAAATAGGTTTGCCTAGTAGGCTAGCAATCCTACCTAGGTTTTCCTCAGCCCAACACTGGATCAGTAGCCCAGGTAAATTGATCCAAATTGGAACAATTCTCATAGATTCATTCTGCATCTGGAAATTAGGGTCCCAATCCTTTAACAGTCGGTTATTGAACGTGTAAGGGCCATTTTGCATTATTAGGTTTTTGTCCTCCATAGATTCAAATTTAAAGATGAAATACCCGTCATCATGCAACAACACTGTTGGAGTTGTTACTGTATTCCATATGCTATAGACAAATTTGAGCATCTCCTAGAATGACGGATTTTCCCCTAGGACATAACCTATCAAAGTTGATCTCCACCGTTGGGATTGTTGTTCTATCTCCTTTGGGTTTAGTTTGGCCATTTTCACTCCGTCCTTCACTATCGGAGGGTAGAATTTGAGTTGCATGCCCTGTGTTTGAACTCTGTTGCCTTTCACTACTTCAGTCGTGGTCTGTTTTGCTTGAGATCCAGCTGAGTATGTTAATTTTCGTGCCGCTCTAATCGTACCTGTTTCCATTGGTTGTACTTCTTCCTTCTCCACCTCCGGTGGAGCTTGCATGAGTTGTATTGGAGCTAATTTTTAGGGAATTCCATTTTCTGGCATAATTAGTCTAGTCATACTATCAATTGGAGGAGGTGATTGTGTAGGGTGGTTATGGTGGGTCATCGATCGGCATTGTCAGCTTCCTTGCTCAACAATAGAAGAGTTTCTCTCTACATCTCCTGCCCTGGGCCCTCTCCATTTTCTCAATTTCGTGGTATTAATCCGAGTTCAATGTTACTAAAAACACTGAACAGCACACAGAGTTTACAATGAATTATAACACATTAAAAAACAATGAATTTGCTGCAATTAAATATTGCGATCACAAAATGCAAGTGCCACAGATGACATAAAGAAAGCAAGTGAAAAGAATGCTACATATGTTTTTTCAATCATTTCCCTAATCTTCTCACAAAACCATATTATGTTCAACAAAAATTCCAAAGTTGCACTTCCTCTGACAAAACAGCATTACAAGAGTTTCTTCTGCAAGCTGGCACTAATGGGTAAGAAAACAGAGGTTGCAAATATGCAAATTGATTTTCATTCTCATCCAGTAATCCACTTCCAAGCACCGCCCGAGCCCTGTTTTTGAACAGATGCAGCACGCTCCATGTCACGTTCCAATTCAGATTTCTCCTTTCGTAGAGCCTGAACTTCCTCCTCTATAGACTGCATGGAGCCGAGCATCTTTTGTACCTCCGCTATTTGTGCCTGAAGATGCCATAAAATCTCACGTTTTGAATTGAGACATAATTGATTTGATTGCTCTGATATAGGACAGTATTGTCAAAGGTGAAGAGCTCTAAAAAGCACTCTAGGTCAATTGGGGCTTTAAGCGCATAGCGCAATTGAAGCGTGGGCTTTAGTTAAAAAAGGCGCAATGCAAAAAAAAAATGAAAATATACATGTAATTCAAGAGAAAAGTAACAAATTCATTTATATTGTTTTCCTCAAAAAACTAATATAGTCTAGCATTGCTCCACTCAAGATAGAACTCTTGGTCAGTAAGGGGCACGTCTTGGTGCCTTAGCCTACGCTGCAGCGCAGCTTAAGTGAAGCGAAGCGCCCTCCCTGAGCTTCAAGGCTTAAGCGCGCCTTATATTAGCCTTTGACAACATTGATATAGTATACGGAGGGGAGAATTAGACTTTAAGTTCAAAAAGGAAAAAAGAAGTATAACCTCCAGTTTAGCACATGTTGATCTCTCAGATATAAGTTGACCTTGAACTGACTGAAGCTCCTGTAATGAAGCAATGAATGTCAAGAATGGGATAAGTACGTGATTATCAATTCCTATAGAAGCATATCACTCTAATGAGAGTACCTTGGACAAGTCAGCATGAGTGCTGTTGACTTCTTCAATCTTGGCCTTGAGATTAGCATTTTCTGCTTGGACGTCTGCAAGCGATGACTCCAGCGCCTTTTTTTGTAGTCCAAGCGCACTAATTTCGGCCGAAAGCTTTTGCTGAGTGTTATCGACATGGACTTCCTTAAAATTTGAATCTTCTCTTTCAGATGAATCTAACTTTTCAGGTTTAGTTAAGGCATATGCAGCTCTAACAGAAGCTGCCGCTGCTTCGGCTGCTGGTGACTGAAGTATCTTGGGATGTAATACATCCCTTGGTTTAGGCCTCATAACATATACCTATACCAAAAAATGCAGTAATTTAGGAAAGAGGGCTTCATAGCACAAAAGGTTTAGCTTAATACCATTTCCTCTCAGACCAGATCTAGTGAACATATGATGAATAATCCCTCCTTTCTGTGTCACGTAATAATAGTTACATGAGACACGACTCAATGCTTCTGTAATCCATCTATCTCCCACAAGAAACTCTAAGGCTGTTGAAGAAAAGCAAATATAAAGAATTTAGCAGATACCTCATTATTGTACTTCCCGTTGTAGCCACCAAAAGCAACCAAGAATTTCTCACCATCAAGTAATGCTGAAGACACACTCAGTCCCTGTTTCAAAATGTCATATCAGACAGAATCGTCACCAAAACCTAAAGACAAATTTAGAAAAAGAAATACACAATCTCAACGAAGTTTATGAATACCGGGAAATCATATTGTCATTGAACAGAGTATCTTAAGCTAATGAAGTTTACCAGAATATTTTTTTACTCTTATGAGTTATGGAGTATACCAAAACTAAGCAGGTGTTTCCTCAAAATATACAAGTTCTAGATAAGTGTACTACAACAACTCTCTTAAAAAAAAAATTAGTGTGGTTGTAGTACACTTATCTAGACTTGCTTGTATATTTTGAGGAAACACCCGTATATTTTGTACAATCACACTCTGCTAAATGCTTTCAATTTCAATCCTTTTGTTGTTTCGTCTGGCAAACTAGAACTATAATGCCAGTGTGCTTTGTCAATCCTTCAATAAACATCCACTCACACCAGCATAAGTTTCATATACTTGAAAACATTTTAAATCAAGAAGCTGAACAGAGGAAGAGCAGATTACGAGCACAGCTGCACTACAAATGCTAAGAAATCGAGAATCGAAGTCATCTCAAAATGAAGAATAGCTAAAATTTGACGAGCTTATGTACAACTAAGTAAGTTTTGCATGTTAATAATTGGATCAAAGATAGAATAATCCCACAGTCAAAAAGGAAAAAAGAATGGCATAGAATGCACAATACAACTAAGAAGATGCAAGATTGTGATAAGATCATGATGAAACTTCCAAAGAACAATTAATTCTTCAGCATTTAATGGAAAAAAGTGCAGAGCAACAAAATAGTTTTCAAGTGAAATAGGTTATGATCTAACGAAATCACCAGCATAAATAAGCATACTTAAGCTAAATGCTCAAGCTTAATTTTTCATAGGTACCTCCAACTTCTACATCCAAATTGGTTATTTTTACCCCCTTCCTTTTCCTTCTTTTTTTTTTATAATGGGAATGCTGCCCCCTAATTTGCTTCAGTGGTAAAGACACGACATGAGATGTGTGAACAAGGCGCATATCATGAGTTCGAAACCCTGTCACTGACAAGGAACCTGGTATTTAAGTGGGAGCAGGATAAAGGGGAGGGCGCATACTTCCTCGAGTACCTAACATGTGCACCAACTAGGGTTGGACCAGCTAAATCACATGGAATATCTAGGTCATCAAGAAAGAACAACTGAAATGCAATTCAGGTCTGACACTCGCAAGTATAGAAACATATTTTTACATTTTTTTTTTATGAAGTACATTCATTAAACGGCATCAAGAAGATGCTAAAAAGCTTATAAGATTACAAACAAGATTTTAAACATATTTTTACAGTGTACTTCAACTGAAGGAACAGCCTTGATTTTCTTGTAGAAAAATCAATCTGATTCTGGGAAGCAAAGTGAAGCGAAAAAGTTCCTCATATCAATATTTATTTTTCTATTTCCGTATTAACTATTTTCATGGCACAATTTCAGATTATTTTTTTTCCTTCAGTTTCTTGAAAGAATAATTTCCTTCACTGAAATAGAAAGAGTAGAGATGGTTCATCAGTGTCGACATATTACGAAGACCTGCTCAACCGTGTCCCGCCACAATTCTAACCGAGTAAAGGACATAGTCTCGTAGCTTACTAAAAAGGTCTTTTTTTGGATAGGATACTAGAAGTTTCCAGTAAAGAAACCTTAGATAATCCAACATGATGTCAGTCCAAAAGATACCACTGCTTAAGCGCAAGATATTCTTCCTAAGAAAAAAGGGGATATCTTATTTCCCGGAAGAAGGTCCATTGCAGAAAATATAATGCTAGGGGAGATAGATAGCAGATGATAACCTCACTTGCGAGCGGATCTCTCCCCTTTACAGTTGCTAATACTGACACTACAAGCTTCGACATATTTAACACAAGAGTTTCAGGCACACCTGCAAAAAGAATAACATTAAACATAAAAATAGAAATAAAAAGATCTGTGCATCATGAATCAGAATGCACAGAGGGTATGAATGAAGAGGCTGCTTAAATGTTTCACTTACCGCTTCGGTTATCTCCGCCACCAACGATATACCAGTTGTCACCTAGAGTAACACCAGCATGACCAGCTCTTGGACTAACCAGATCCCCCTGAAGTTGTGGTCGAGACCATTCCATCTGCCAATGAAGAGAAGAGGTTTTCGAAATTTTACAATCCAACTGACTATAATTATTCATAATACTTTCTTTGGATATCATTCAAAGTAAAAAAATGGCTGCATCCAAACAGGTAAACTATACCGTTTCCAAGTCAAGGACATGAATATCGTTGAAAAAAACTGAATGAGAACATCCGCCCAGAATCAGAAGGTAGCGATCAGCATGGAGTGCAGCTGTATGATCGAATCTGGGAGCTGGGGATGTCTGCCTATCAAAGCACAATGAATTAATGCAGACGCATAATTAGTGAAGAAATAAATTTAGTCAGATACTTACGTGGTCTCAACAGTACTCCAAGCCATTGTCTCTAGATCAAGAACATTAACATCATTTAGCAGAAACCTATTCCGGTCTTCTCCACCAAACATTATGAGTTTAGATCCGAATATGGTAACAGATTGCCCACCTCGGGCTACCTGGAAGACACAATAGACAAGAAGCAACATTACAGCTCTCAACTAGAAAGAAGCAACATAACGGCAATCAGTAGTAAGGTGACCAGCAGATACACCAAGAAGTGAGAGCGAGACTCGTGTAGTTCCAATAAGTTCGAGATTGCCCAAAAAGAAAGCTATGAAAGGGAAAGAGTGAAATCTTAGAGGAGGATGGTTACTTACCGGAAGTTTTCCAAAGGTCTCTATAACACCACATTCATATGATTGAAGATCGATGAAACGAACTGCAAAAGATACAACGAGAAGATTTGAAGTTAAGATGAATAAGCATCACTTCCTCTTTTTAAAAGGCTCCAAAGGACAACAAACCTGTTACTGTATCAGAAACATCCTTTGAGTGACCAGCAAGAAATACAAGTTTATTTTCCCACTTAATCTGCCAACAACGTCAAAGAGCAGCACCAGAACAAGAAGAATAGAAGACAAATCATACATCAGTGGATTATTAGATAGAGCGAGTGAAATGGAAATTACCTGACTGAACAAACATATAAAATTGAAGGAGAAAAAAAAAACAGATCCAGCAAATAAAGCAATTAGAACATAATAATATTAGGTCATTCTCACCATATTGTGGCCAGAGGTAGCTGGAAGAACTCCAGAATTCAACTTTATAATGGACCATGACAAACTTTTTAGATCAAAAACCTGCAGAATGGAATTAATTAAAGAAAGAAAAGAATATCAGTGCACGTGAAATCAAAAACTATTATAAAACCCGCAAAATACTTGGAATTGTCAAACAAGAAAAACTGATCATAAGATTGATCAAATACCTGAATGTCAGACAGGTATCTTCCATTACGACTTCCACCAATGATGTATAATTTTCCATCAACTGTGGCAGCTGCATGCTACAGTGCAATAAGAAAGTCATATAAGAAGTAATATCCTATGATATAATCAGAAGACCCACGAAAAATAGAAGTACCATATTGGGATAAAGAAAAGAATCAGAATATGAAAGTCTGTATACAAGAACGAGGGTGATATCCAAAATTGCAATAACTATCGGGGTATCAAGCTGCTTAGCCATACTATGAAAGTCTGGGGGAGAGTGGTAGAGTTAAGGGTGAGGAGGAGTGTGTCTATTTCCGAGAACCAGTTTGGGTTTATGGCCGAGCGTTCGACAACAGAAGTCATCCACCTTGTTAGGAGATTAATGGAGCAGTATAGGGAGAGAAAGAAGGACTTGCATTTGGTGTTCATTGACTTAGAAAAGGCATACGATAAAGTTCCCGAGGGAGGTTTTGTGGAGATGTTTGGAGTCTAGAAGTGTACATGTTGCCTACGTTAGGTTGATTAAGGACATGTATGATGGAGTAAAGACCCGAGTGAGGACGGTGGGTGGGGACTCGGACCATTTTGCGGTTATGATGGGTTGCATCAGGGGTCAGCACTCAGCCCTTTTTTGTTTGCTCTGACGATAGACGTACTGACGCGCCACATCCAAGGGGAGGTGCCGTGGTGCATGCTATTTGCAGATGATATTGTATTGATTGACGAGACGCGAGACGATGTCAACGTGCAATTAGAGGTATGGAGACAGACCCTAGAATCTAAAGGTTTCAAGTTGAGCAGTACCAAGACAGAATACTTGGAGTGAAGTTCAGTGGCGAGACTCAAGGAGGGGAAGGGGAGTGAGGCTGGACTCGCAGGTTATCCCTAGAAGAGGAATTATAAGTACCTTGGGTCTATTATTCGGGAGGGGTGGGGAGATATCACATATCGTATTGGGGCGAGATGGATGAAATGGAAACTCATTTCCGATGTTTTGTGTGACAAGAAGATGCCATCGAAATTTAAAGGTAAGTTCTACAGAGTGATGATCAGACCAACAATGGGGTTGAGTGTGGCCAGTCAAGATTGCTCATGTCCAGAAGATAAAGGTAGTAGAGATGAGAATGTTGAGATGGATGTGCAGGCGCACCAGGTTAGATAGGATCAGAAATGAGGTTATTCGCGACAAGGTGGGTGTGGCCCCTATTGAGGACAAGATGCGAGAAGCACGGCTTAGGTGGTTTGGTCATGTGAGGAGGAGGAGCACAGACGCAGTGAGGAGGTGTGAGAGGTTGACATTGGAGGGCCTGCGAAGAGGCAGAGGTAGGCCAAAGAAGAGGTGAGGAGACGTGATTAGGCAAGACATGGCGCAGCTTCAGTTGACCGAGGACATGACCCTTAATAGGAAGGGATGGAGGCCGAGGATTAGGGTAGTATAGTAGGTAGTCCATAGCATTCATAACAGTAGTATTGGCATGCAGTCTCGCTTGCTGTTGGTAGTAGGTTTTTATAACTAACCGTTGTTATCTTTCATTATTGATCACCTTACTATCTTGTTGTTTTTATTCTACTTTTATATGGCTTTTTGGTATTGTCCCTTCTTGTCTATATTTTTATTAATGTGCTGCTTATGCTTTCCTGAGCCGAGGGTCTATTGGAAACAATCTCTCTATCCTCACAAGGCAGGAGTAAGGTTTGCGTATACACTACTATCCCCAGACCCCACAGCGTGGGATAATACTGGGTATGTTGTTGTTGTAAAAGAATCAGAATATGCATGACAACACTGTGCTATAAAGCTTGAATGGAAGAAGAAAAGAAGTCAAGAATGGCATAACCAACACAAGATCTTGCACGATGTGATCATATAGGTTAATATAAAAATATAGAAGTAGGGGAACCTTGTAGCGTGCAGCTGGTCTCGGACCAGAGACAGACAGAGGAGTCCATTGGTCATAGGCCAAATCCAAATACCAATTTTGACCATCAGATCCCATAGCAGCTAAATTTTGAGCTCAAGAAACCTCGTCTGTTTGGACAGCACCAAAGAAATCAATTACAGGTATAGCAGAGCACATAACATTATAACATTACACGTTATGAAATGGAAATATAACACTAGTTTGATGATAGTAAAGAATAATGAATTCTATTCCTGATAAAGAGAGTGAGAATTTTTGTGGTAAAGGGTGGGCTGTTTAACAAGAGCCAAACCAACCCTTTGCTTGAGCAGGAGCAGCTTATAGAAAATCCCGCCCATCAATTTATATAACCAATTATGGAAATGAATTTGGTAAAAAATTGGACCTTTTTAACGAACAATACTAACTTAATTGATCAGAAAGCAACAAAATTAGTAAGCTAAATTTAAGTTGTTAAGTTTTCAAAACTTACTAATTATTGTGTATATATAAATATATTTTCAGTGCATAATGTACTATACTTTAAATAAACCTTACAATAACTGAAATACAAGAACTGAAAATCAGATGTGAGGAAGAGTTAATTTGAAATGAGAATTTAGGTCAATAGCTTACATCATAAACACAAAATCAGTTGCATACACAGGTTAATCAAAGCATGAGATTCCATTTCTAAAGACAAGAATCAGTTAAAGATCAATTAAACATAGGTGAGATCTTAAGATTTGTCCAACTTAATGCTATAAATATGCCAAATCCCTGGAATTAACAACCAAAGAAAATAATGCTGACAACTGAAAACAATCAAAAGACTGGAATTTTAGCAAGATCGAAACAAAACAAAGAGAACTAAGCAACAAAAATTTATAAAAGACGATTCAACTAAGCTCAGCTTCATCAGTATTGCTTTTTAAAAAAAAAAACACAAATGTCTCTTAGCTAACTGAACAATTCCATCATAAATTTTGTATACTCTAAAAACCTATATATGTGTGTGATTCTCAACTAACAATTATATGCAAGCAAATCATTTAGGTAAAATCTTCAATTTAGTAATCTCATTTTGATTATTTTCTATCATAAATTGTATTGAGAAAATACACAATTTTACCAAGAATGCTACTTTTATCAAGAATGACGATTTTCACATCAACCCATTTGGGAATATCATCAAACACGTCAGAATTATATGAATACAGCAATTTTTTCACATATAAATCTCATGGCTTTCATTGACAAATCAACATAATTGGACAGAAAAATGATTTAAACAGAATAAAAGAAACTTACAGCAAATTGGGGATACGGATCTGAAAATGAACTGAGATCGGACGGCGGGAATCGTCCGATCTCCGGAGGAAGAATGGGAATGTACGGAGCAAATGTAACGGAGTGAGATCTTGGGAAGGTCTCAAGTTCCTCTTTTATTTGGTTTTTTCCTTTTTGGTCTTTTATTTGGTTACTTAAACTAGACATAAAACTTACTAAAAGAATTTAATTTTAATAAAACAAATCTTGTTATGAATATGTTAGAGTGGATTTCCATAGAATACTCCTAGACATCCCTATTCCATGAATCATTTGAGTTCACATACTTAGTTAATTCATCACTTAATATTTATAACTTTTAGGTGTATTTTTGTAACATTTCATGTATCTTATATCCTATAAACAAGTTATTCTTTATCCTATGAAGAAGACACAAGAAACACACTTGAATAAGATAATTTCTACATTCTCCTCCTATACATCTTGTCTCTATTACTATATTATTCTATTTTGCTCTCATTTCTTAATACGTTATCAGCACGAGTCTCAACCAACTGGGATTATTTACATCAATCGCTATCATCTTCTTAAATTTTTAGGCTACAATTGAAATTTTATAACATGTCAGAACATGCATCACTTGCTTTAGATATCATTACAATACTTGACTTGCCTGAAACTGATAGAATCTCGTGATATAATATTTTAGTACAAGTGCCATATAAATATGATAAATAATCACATAGAATATGGAGGCTTAATATTTATTTGATGCTTCTTGTTTATATTAGGAGTAACATTTGGTTTAAGGAACTCTGATATGTGTGCTTACATATTTTAAAAGGATAATGATGATGTCATCTTGATTTGATCTATTCTAGTAGTTCTATTACTAACTATCCATATCCTAGTAATATAGTCAATATTTTTTTTCCAGATTAAGAATATGAAATCCTTTAAACAATAGCTTTAATATTTAGCAATACTAAGAGGTGAGTTTAACTAGAACATGTAAAAATTATTTTGATTGCTTACATGCCTTCATGACATGTGTAAATTTATATCCGAGATATTTAAGGCATGCTACTTGTTACAATTAAAAAAAGGAAGTCTTTATCGTATAAATTAATTAATTTGGAGTATTTTTTTTTACTATATTAAATTTATCAATACTTGAATTTGTGATGATCTAAAATTATGTTCCATTCTCTAAAGAGAATGAGGTAATTTGTGATAAATATTATATGAGCATAAGATAGTGGGTTCAAGTCCCATTGCACTATGAGGGTAAGACAACAGGTTCAAGTCTTGGTGCACCATGATGATAAGATATTGGGTTAAAGTCCCATCATATTATGGCCTAACACATCTCATATGTGTAATACATTGGGTTCAGGTCTTATTGGCCCATATTGATGATATAATAATGGCAGTGTGAAAATAATACTTTTTAATGAAAAATTATGAAGTCCGCCCCAGTATCAGATCAGCTCTATTACCAGAAGCGAATGTGATAACGATAAATAAAAAGTATGAAAGAAGACAAAATAATTATCATTACCGTATAAATATATGTGGGCATGGCAAGAAACGAAATAATAATCATCATGCTGGTGGTCGTTATAAACAAGATAACAATAAGGGTTTTCAAAATAATCTATCAAAAGACAAAGGTAATAATGTCCACCGATATGGTTTGAAAAGTCATTGGGCACGAATTTGACGTACGCCAGAATATTTTGTCAAACTTTATCAAGCCTCTATAAAAGGGAAACAAAAATAAAGTTAAGACTCACTTGACCTTTTAAAATGATGTTGATGTGGGCCCTATGAATAATCATGATAAAGTTGATGCAAATCTTGCCTATAAAGATGATATTTTGAAGGCCTTGTAGATATTACTCATTTAAAAGTTGGAGACTTCTTTGAGCATCATAATTGAAGACTTATTATTGGGAAAAATTATAAGAATAAATGTATTTCTTTTTATGAAGCTCATATTTTGAATAAAATTTTTTATGTTATCAGTATTTAATTTCCTAAATGTAGCTTCTTTTATTCTTAAAATTTTCAATATAACTTATGATGTATTTTTTTTTCTTCTTGAAGAATATGAAAACTTCTCAGTCTTCAGTTGGTCGTATGAATAATAAAGAAGAAATATGTCTTTTGGATAGTGCTACGAAGTACACTATATTAAAAGATAACAGATATTTCTCTTATTTAATTATGAAAGAAGCCAATATAATTACAATATCTGGTAGTACAAAATTAATTGAGGGCTCTGGAAGAGCTATTGTATTACTACCAGAAGGAACTATATTGGCTGTTAATGATGCATTATATTGTAGTAGGTCTCAAAAAAACCTGTTGAGTTTCAAAGATATTCGTCAAAATGGCTATCATATTGAGACTACCAATGAAGGAAAGGTCGAATACCTTTATATTACTACAATAAAAGAGGAAAAAAAAGTATGTGCTTGAAAAGCTTCCTGCATTTTCCTCCGGATTATACTACACTAATATTAATGTAGTTGAATCACATGTCATAGTAAATAAGAAGTTTACTAATGATTTTATTATTTGACATGACCAGTTGGGCCATCCCGGTTTTAATATGATGCGCAAAATAATTGAGAATTCACATGGTCATTCACTGAAGAACCAGAAGATTCTTCAAACTAAAGAATTCTCTCGTGCTGCATGTTCTCAAGGAAAACTGATTATTAGACCATCAGTAATTAAAGTTGGAGTTGAATCTCCTTCATTTTTGGAACGTATATAAGGTGATATATGTGGGCTCATACACCCTCCATGTAGACCATTCAGATATTATATGTTTTTGATAGATGCATCTACAAGATGGTCACATGTGTGCTTGTTATCAACCCGCAATTTGGACTTTGCGATGTTATTAACTCAATTAATAAGATTAAGAGCACAGTTTTCAGATTATGCAATTAAGACACTTCGTCTTGATAATGCTGGTGAATTTACGTCCCAGGCCTTTAACGATTATTGCATATCAACTGGGATAACAATTGAGCATCCAGTTGCACATGTTCATACTCAAAATAGTCTAGCAGAATCATTGATCAAACGCCTCCAATTAATTGCTAAACCAATGCTTATGACAACAAAACTTCCTATTTCAGCATGGGGCCATGCTATTTTGCATGTAGCAGCTCTTGTGCGGATTAGACCTACAAGTTATCATAAAGTCTCCCCAATACAATTGGCTTTTGGTCAGGAGCCAAATATTTCCCATCTTAGAATATTTGGATGTGCAGTAGATATTCTAATTGCTCCACCACAACGTATGAAGATGGGACCCCAAAGAAGATTGGGGATATATGTTGGGTATGAATCTCCTTCTATTATAAAATATTTGGAACATATGACTGGAGATTTATTTACGGCAAGATTTGCTGATTGCCATTTTGATGAATTAGTATACCTAATATTAGGGGGAGAAAAGAAGCAATAGCAAAAAGAGATAGATTGGAATGCATTATCACTATCTCATTTATATTCTCGAATAAAGCAATGTGAACATGAGGTTCGAAAGATAATTTATTTGCAAAATATTACAAATCAACTGCTAGATGCATTCACTAACCTACCAAGGGTGACTAAATCACATATTCCAGCTGCTAATGCTCCTATTCGAATTGATGTCCCGATTGGATATTCTATAAATACAAATGAGTTTAAGACACGCTTGAAACGTGGTAGACCAATTGGTTCCAAAGATAAAAGTCCTCGAAAGCGAAAATGAGCAAATGATCTAGGAGATTCTAATATGGAGGCAATTGCTCAAAAAGAGCCTTGTGACATAACAAATGATAAGACCTCAGAGGAGGTTCAGGTACCTGAAAATAATAAGAATGAAGAGATCTCAATAAGTTATGTATCTACGGGCAAAAAGGTGGAACCAAAATAATATTATTGTCGACAACATTTTTGCTTATAATGTTGCTGTTGAAATAATGCAATAAAATGATGATCTTGAACCAAGATCTATCGATGAATGTAGACAGAGAAATGATTGGCCAAAATAGAAAGATGCTATCCAGGTAGAATTAGCATCACTTGAAAAACGTAAAGTATTCGGATGTATAGTCCGAACACCTGAAGGAATAAAGCCAGTGGGATACAAATGGGTTTTTGTGCGAAAACGAAATGATAAAAATGAAGTCGTTAGATATAAAGCACGACTTGTGGCACAAGAAATTTCGCAAAGACCTGGAATTGATTATATGGAGACATATTCTCTTGTGGTGGATGCAATCACTTTCAGGTATCTTATAAATTTGGCAGTCCATGAAAAATTTGATATGCATCTAATGGATGTTGTCACAGCCTATTTATATGGCACATTAGATAACGAAATTTATATGAAAATCCCCGAAGGTCTTAAAGTTCTTGAAACTAATAAAAATTTTCGGGAAACTTGTTCAATAAAGCTTCAAAAATTCTTATACGAATTGAAACAATCAGCGAGAATATGGTATAATTGCCTAAGTGAGTATTTGCTGAAAGAAGGGTATAAGAATGATCCAATTTGTCCCTGTGTATTTATTGTCACACCTCCTTTTTACACACCTACCCCGAAGGATAATGTATAAGGGAGTTTTTCCATTTAAAGTGATATTATTCAAAATGAGATTATTTATTCATTTAGAGTTGCCACTTGGGATAGGTTTGGCCTTTGGTGTCCCAAGTCACCGGTTTAACTTGAATCCCAAATCGAGGAAAATTTTCGACTTCCCAATTGGAGTCTGCGAACCAGAAATTCTAAGTAAGGAACTCTGTTGACCCGAGGGAAGGTGTTAGGCACCCCCGGATCCCGTGGTTCTAGCACGATCGCTTAAACTATTATAAATGGCTAAAAATCTGATTTTTGTACATGTCATCCTATAGTGCAATTTTAGAATTATTTATCGCTTTTAATTAATAATAAAATTTTAGGAAATTGAACGTCGTTCAAAATATGCTTTTAGATTACGTAACATGAAATGCACCCGGATCCTTAGCATATTTTATTCAACGTTTTGGGATTTTGATTTGGATTGCATGAAATGCACACCCGAATTTAGGAAGGTGAAATTATTAAAGAACGTGCCTAAAGTGACTAACGTATTATTAACTTTGCGGGAAGCCATGAAAATTTGTTAAATGGCACGTCCCGGGTTCTAAATATTTTTATAGAAGTAATTAAGAGGGCCACGCAATTTATAAATTTTATTTGGCACAGCACACCTCGTTTTTATTTTTTTAAAGGCCAACCTAAAAGAACTACGATTTTCTATTAAAGATTGTTTCTAAACAACCTAATTAATTAGCATTATTAATGAACCACTATTGATAGCATTCAAGGAATTTTGGGCCTCAAATTCAAGTTCAAATTCAAACAAGAGGGAAACCTCTTAATTCAAATTTGTCACTTAATATGGGAAGGCCCAAAGTTATATTGCGAAATTTGACTAATGACTCAAAGTGGTAACTAAGCTTTCAGCCGATTGGATTTTGCAACCAGCCCAAAAGGATGGAGGTGCGCCCAGCTTGTGAAAACTGCTCGATGATTTGGGCTTCATTAATAGCCAGCCCAATTTGAAAGGGTAAACTTGGTCTTCTCATTGAGTAGCTGGGCCAAACGTTGGGCCCAGTTTTGGTCCAAATAACATAAATCAGGGCAGAAATAAACATAATATTGATGTCTGCATACTGTAATTCAGGGTCCGATTATTATTGTAACATCTAGTGCCAACTAATGGTGATTTAACATATAAGATCACTAGCAAGTGAATGGACAAAATTAGCAATAAAACAGCCACTGAAACACAGAAGTAGTAGTGTATGACTTGTTATATTCAGGAGGAACCTTTAAATTATATCTGAAACCCTCATTATGTTTGCTTGCAGTAAGTGAATTATATGCCAAAAGCAGAGGGGAAATTGATAAGCTCAAACCGTTTCTACACTTAAACTGACCTCACTTATACCTCCTAGTTGAATTTCAAACGGAGGCAAACAAATAAAATGCATCCAACCCTTAGTACATTGTTCACCTAAGTACAAGCTATATTACAGACATTATTTAAACAATAATAGGCATTACTTTGCATATATGATCCTAGTTTTAAACATTTAAACAACAACAGCGTATTTGACACTAATTCATATTAATTTGAATCTAACACTTCTAATGCCATGCTCATATGATATGAAAAGGAAATAAAACCAGCTAAGTCTTCTACAGTCCAAAACTGTCCAGTCTTAATTACAAACCATAATCTGATGAAATTCATTAAATTACATGAAGTATAATATGAAAATCAACAGAAACAGCTATGATGCACTTCAATTCATTTCCACAAATTTGAAAATTACACGATGTGTACCTGGAGATGGAAATAAAGAAGGAAAACAAAGTGAATCAACAAGGTAGCAACAACACTTAAATCTAGTAGCAAACAGCTCACAATAAAGCCCAGGAATGAACCACAGAAGATAGCACCAATAGATAACCCAAATAGGCTTAAGTGAACCCAAACAAACTCGAAATTGAAACCAGTAACTTCTGAAGTTTCATCAACCATACACCAGGAATTTTCAAGTCATTTTTCGTATTAATCTAAGCTAGAAACTCGAATCAGTAGCTAGAATTTGAAATTGATCTAAGGAATTCCAATGAAACAGTATTTTTGGGGGTTTTCTGTTATTTTTTTTTTTGGTTTTTGAAGAACTAAGATCTAAAGGAACTCTCTCACTCACAGATTTCAGATTTGGTTTTGAATTTTTTAAATTCAAATTTTTTAGCTGTTAAAACTTGTAGAAGCTTTTTGGGGGAAATTTTCAGTTGTAGAAACTTTTTTTATAGGCAAAATTGAGGGTTCTCTCAAATTTTAGTTTTACACCTTTAGTCCCTCTTTTGTTTTCAGTATTTAGTTAGTTAATCCCTAAGGTTATGGCTTGTTGCCCAAGTTACTGCACTAAGTTATTGATATTCCAATTAAAATCCTATTCTAGAAGATTCTAGAAGGTTCTAGTTTAAACTACAGTATTATTATCTACTTAGGAATGCCTATACTAACCTTTATTTAATCTAAAATTTACTAGCCTAGTACTAACTAAACCCCAGCCCCTTTTACCCTAGTCAGAATTTGACTATAGCTAACTCAATGTGACGACCCAAAGGGTCATCACCTATTTCCTCATTCGTTTCGTGTTTCCGAGGCCTTAAAAACCTCATTTTTACTTGCCTCAATTTGCGTGCACAGTCTGGGCGCGTAGCCGAAAAGCTTTTATATTGAAATATGTAAATTCTGTGAAAAATTTGAAAAATTTTGATATTAATAAGATTAAAGTTGACTTTGGTCAACCTTTTGGGTAAACGGACCCGGACCCGAGATTGGATGGTCCCGAAAGGTCCGTAGAAAAATATGGGACTCGGGCATGTGCCCGGAGTCAAATTACGAGGTCTAGAGCCCAAGGAAAGAATTTTTCTGTGAAATTGTTTTTTTGAAATTATTAAGGAAAATGGAAATAATAATTAATCAAAAGACTATGGTATCGGGCTCGTATTTTAGTTCCGACGCCCGGTACAAGTCTTATATATTGTTTAAGCACTCTCTGTAAAATTTGGTTGAAAACGGACGTCGTTTGACGTGTTTCATACTCGAAATGAAAATTTGATGCTTTATGAACATTTATAAGAAAATCATGTATTTTGAGGCTTGATTCTATGTATATGATGTTATTTTGGCAATTTGATCGCACAGATAAGTCCGTAGGATATTTTTGAGGTTGTGTATATGTTTGGTTTGGAGCCCCGAGGGCTTGGATGAGTTTTGAATAGGCATCGGATTGCATTTCTCATTTTTGTAAAATTTGGTATAAAGCTTCTGCAATTTTCGCAAATGCGAAGCCAGAGTTCGCAAATGCGAATGCCCAGCTACCACAAATGCAAAGGCTGGTTCGCAAATGCGAAACTAGCCCAGGCAGGCCAAGGTTCGCAGATGCGAACTTTTCTTCGCAAATGCAAAAAAGGGAAATCTGGCCTATGATCGCAAATGCGACCAAATCTTCGCAAATGCGAACCTTCCCCAAATGGCCCAAGTTTGCAAATGCGAACAAAAATCTCGCAAATGCGAAGTCCGGCAAAATGCACAGTGTTCGCAAATGCGAACTAAGGTTCGCAATTCCCATATCCGCAGCCCAACAAATTTTATACTTAGTTGAATTTTCACCACTTTTCACCATTCTTTCAAAACCCAAACACCATAGGCAATTTTTCAAGAGCAAACTTCATCCCAAATCATTTGTAAGTTGATTTTTACTCAATTCTTTCAATCTTTAACATCATTAAACGTATTTTCCACTTGAAAACAAAGATTTTCATGGGTGAAATTGGAGTTTTTGGGTAGAACCTAGGTTTTCCATAAATTGGAGAGTTGGACCTCGAATTGAGGTCCAATTTCAAAATAAATTACATATTTGAATTCGTGAGAGAATGGGTAACCGGATTTTGGTTCGAACCTCGGGTTTTGACCACGTAGGCCTGGGGCGATTATGGATTTTTTGGGAAAATTATTTTTATGCATTCAAATTGATTCATATAGTGTTTATTAAAGTAATTGAGCAATTTGTGATTAGATTCGAGCGAATTGGAGGTGGAACCGCGAGGTAAAGCGATAATTGAGGATTAAGTGGATTTCAAGGCAATTGAGGTAAGTGTTTGGTTTAACCCTAGCTTGAGAGAATAAGAGTTCAGTCTTGTTGCTAATTGCTATGTGATCGAGTACGATGTATAGGCATGGTGACGAGTATTTATACATTAGTGTCTAGCATGACCGTGAGTCCTTTTAATGTGATTATCATGAATTAGTTGTGAATTTCATATCTATTGGAGGATTTCTATATGTCGTGAATAACATGTGAACGGTGATATGATTATTTGATTCTTAGGAGCATTGGCCCGAATTGTGATACGAATGTTGAAAGTATATGAAATGACTTGATTCTTTGGAGCGTTGACTCGAAATGGTAGAGTGGATTATTAGGTAAGAAAAGTAAGAAAGAGAAAGCGTTGTTGATTATTCCCTTGCCGGGACGTTTGGTTGCACTTGTTGGTTTCTTTCCCTTGCCGGGATTTTTGTCAAATATTTGCTTATTTTTATGTCCCTTAATTGTGACTGTTGTTTGGGAAGTCAGACTGTAAATGATATTGAGGATCGGGTTGCACGCCGCAACAATAATATTGAGGATCGGGTTGCACGCCGCAACAATGATATATAAGGGTGGGGTTGCGCGTCGCAACAGTGATACCTGATAAATGGTATGGGTCGGGTTGCACGCCGCAACAATGGTAATTATGGAGCGGGTTGCACGCCGCAACAATGGTAATTATGGAGCGGGTTGCACGCCGCAACAATGGTAATTATGGAGCGGGTTGCACACCGCAACAGTTAATGATATAATGTGCTTGTATTGAGTATTGATTCCTTGTTCATTGCGAATCTAAGCTGCTTTAATTTTGTTCCCCATAGCATGTTTCCCCTCCCATGTTGTTAATTGCCTTGTATTCGATTTTTTCGCTGTATATTTGTAACTGCACAGGTTTATGTGGTGTCCAGTCTAGCCTCGTCACTACTTCGC
>MU749134.1:9819-26381 GCA_026770625.1 Nicotiana glauca | reverse complement strand
GTAGTGCGGGAGCAGGTTTTCATTTTCACGAGACTGAGGTAGCCTTGCAGGCGTCCGCAGGCCCGGCGTCTCTTCTTATGTTCTCTTTTAGACTGTTGCCTCATTGTTTTCGAGACAGACAATTTATATATTCTTTCGGACCATTGTATTTAGTATATTCTTAGTAGTTCGTGGGTACTGTGACACCAAATCTTGGGTAGAGGCTATTATTGACTGTTCCGCGTTTTGATTCGTATTTATAACTCAGATTTCCGCTATTGTTCTTATTAAATTTCATGTTCTATATTGATGCTATGAACTGTTAAAATAATTGTTTAGCGATGGAAAGGTAATTGAGTAGGCTTGCCTAGCTACCACGAGTAGGCGCCATCACGATCCTGATGGTGGGTAATCCGGGTCGTGACACTCAAGGATTTTGAATTCAGCTATATCCGTACAACTAAACTAAAAACAACAATAAGAAATTACTAACTAAATCAAACACTGAAATAATAAAAGTAAAATCAAACAATGATTAAACAGGATTGATTAATCAGGATTGCCTACAAAAATAAAGATAGAAATTAAAGCATAACAGATTAGAATTGAACAAAATCAAACTAAAATTAGAAAATCACAAAAATAGGATTAAACTAAAAAAAATCAGAACAAACACAAGAACATAATCAATAAAAAAATCAAAGAAATAATCAAAACAGGAAGGAAAACTTACTGATTAATCTAAACAACAAACATCACAGCAAAAAAAAAATCAAAACAAACAGAATTAATAATAGAAGAAATAATCAAATAAAGGGGAAAAACCTTACTGATTTTGATCTTCACATGATTGACTCTTCGAAATTGAATTCCAACTAATGTTATATGTTTATTTCGTCAAAAATAAACGAATAACATTAATTCAAAGTCAATCAAATACTTGAAAATCCAAAATTAGTTGAAGTTCTTCAAACCCTAGATCTAAAATTCAAAGGGTTCCACTTGGATTTGAAGGGTTCTAGTTTGGGATTTGGGAAGAGGGAGGTTAAGAGAGTGTAGGGTGTGAATTTAGTTGGATTTGGAAGAGTTAGGGTTTTGACCGGAAATTAGATTCAATATTCGAAGAGTTTAGTCATGATTTGAGGAAAAATAAGGTTAGAATCGACATGGGGAGGTTGAGATGGGGTAGTGGTGTAAATTTGGACGGGTTTGGGTGATTGCCACCGGCGGAGGACGATAGGGAATTTGAGGCGGCTAGGGTTTTGTGTGTGTAGGGTAATGGGAGAGACGGAAAGGAGGGGGGTAGGCGTTTAGATAGTTATATATTAAAAGATGGGGGCTTCAGGACCGTTGGATTAGATAACCTCGACGGTCCTGATTGAATCCCCCGAAACGACGTCGTTTGGTATTCTAAAAGCTGGACCGGATCATGTGGGTTTTGGGCTAATTTGGCATGGGTTTTGGGGGTTTTAACTTGGGCTGGTGTTATTTATTTAAAAATCAGCCCAAATTAACAAACAGCCTATGATTCTTTAAAAATCTTTTTCTTTCAATTTTTATTTGTTTTTTCTTTCTTTCTTTTTCTTGTTTAAATTTTAACACTAAAAATAAACCTCACAATTAATCCAAAACACTTAATTAGGACACAATTAATCCAATATCAATTTAAGAAATTAATAAATCTAAAACAAAAAAAATTTAAAATCAAACCAAATAAATAAAAAAAAATTTATGATTTTTTGGTATTTTCGTACAAGCCTAATTGCTAATTAATTCTAAAAATAAGTAAAAATTCAATCCTAAATGCTCATGTAGTAATTTTGTATTTTCTATGAATTATCATTAATAATGCACACAAAAATGCAAACAAAAAACAAAATCATGCAACTAATTCCTAAAAATTTAAATAATAAAAGAAAAATCCTAATTTTAATGAATTCTATAGGAGTAATTTAAGCGATGCAAAAATCATGTGCTCACAGCTGCCCCTCTTTGCTCGGAGACACGAAGGATTTTTGGGCAAAGATAAATGAGCAATCATGAGAGATTTTTGCCTGTTTGGCACTCCATGAGAAGCATTTTTGAAAATCGTCTGACCGAACCCTCCTTCAAAGGTTGCCTACATATCCTTGGCTATAAAGGAATCAGGTCAGTGTAGTTCTAGAAGGTTTGGTAGTTGGGACTACCAAGAGCTGTGATTTCATTGCTGTTGCTGCTGCTACTGCTTGCTGACCTCCTTATTACACCAAAAGGAAAATCAAAGCTAAGCTAGTTATGCCTATCAACTATAAGTTACAAGATTCCTATCTATAAATCCCTTGAAGCTTGATCTTGAGTCTTAGCTGATTTTGCTGTGGACTCCGATCTGAATCTTGATGCTCGCAAGTTATAGTTGTTGTTTCTTTCTGCAGCATTGGGTTAAAACGGGATCGGCGGAGCTTGTGACTTCAATCAAATTCGCACCTTTGTTTGCTTTCAACATTTGAGTTCATTTCTTTTGTTCTTTTCTTTATTCTAGATTGAGACTCATTCCGCAGGTCATCTCGAACCCCTGTGCCTCGATGTCAAACCTGCTTAAGACACCAAAACAAACAAATGAATGAAATTTTCCTGCCCCAGTTTTCACTAGGAAAATTTCGTGAGTTAGTTGTGACACATATCTAAGCGATCAAATCAGGATTGTGTATCCTTGGGAATGAAGAATGTAGGCCCGAATTGGGAAGATTGCCAGGTTATGCTGGGAAAATAACCGGGTTATGCTGAAAAACAATGAAAGGGTCCTCGGGTTATGCCGGGGAGGAAAGAAAAAAGGTCCTTTGGTTATGCCAGGGAGGTCCACAGGTTATGCCGGGATAAAAGAAAAAAAGTCCTTGGTTATGCCAGGGAAGTCCACGGGTTATGCCGGGATGAAAGAAAAAAGGTCCTTGGGTTATGCCAGGATTAAAGAAAAAGGTCCTTGGGTTATGCCAGGGAGGTTCATGGGTTATGCAGGGAGAATAGAAAAAAGGACCTTGGATTATGCCAGGGAGGTCCACGGGTTATGCCGATACTGAAAGAAAAAAGCTCATTGGGTTATGCCAGGGAGATCGATGGGTTATGTTGGGATGGAAAGAAAAAAGCTCTTTGGGTTATGCGAGAGAGATACACGGGTTATTTTGGGATGGAAAGAAAAAATCTACTTGGGTTATGCCAGGGAGATCCACGGGTTATGCCGGGATGGAAAGAAAAAATCTCCTTGGGTTATGCCAAGGAGATCCACAGGTTCTGCCAGGATGGAAAGAAAAAGGCTCCTTGGGTTATGCCAGGGAGATTCACGGGTTATGCCGGGATGGAAAGAAAAAGGTTCCTTGGGTTATTCCAGGGAAAAACGCTCCTTGGGTTATGCCATGGAGATCTACGGGTTATGTCGGGATGGAAAGAAAAAAGCTCCTTGGGTTATGCCATGGAGATCCACGGGTTATGCCGGGATGGAAAGAAAAAATCTCCTTGGGTTATGCCAGGGAGATCCACGGGTTCTACCGGGATAGAAAGAAAAAAGCTCCTTGGGTTATGCCAGGGAGATCCACGGGTTATGTCGGGATGGAAAGAAAAAAGCTCCTTGGGTTATGCCAGAGAGATCCACGGGTTATGTCGGGATGGAAAGAAAAAATCTCCTTGGGTTATGCCGGGGACATCAACGGGTTATGCCGGGATGGAAAGAAAAAATCTCCTTGGGTTATGCCAGGGAGATCTACAGGTTCTGCCGGGATGGAAAGAAAAAATCTCCTTGGGTTATGCCAGGGAGATCCACGGGTTCTGCCGGGATGGAAAGAAAAAAGCTCCTTGGGTTATGCCAGAGAGATCCACGGGTTATGCCGGGATGGAAAGAAAAAGGTTCCTTGGATTATGCTAGGGAGATCCACGGGTTATGCCAGGATGGAAAGAAAAAAGCTCCTTTGGTTATGCTATGGAGATCCACGGGTTATGCCGGGATGGAAAAATAAAACTCCTTGGGTTATGCCATGGAGATCCACGGGTTATGCCGGGATGGAAAGAAAAAAGCTCCTTGGGTTATGCCATGGAGATCCACGGGTTATGCCGGGATGGAAAGAAAAAATCTCCTTGGGTTATGCCAGGGAGATCCACGGGTTCTGCTGGGATGGAAAGAAAAAAGCTCTTCGGGTTATGCTAGGGAGATTCACGAGTTATGTCGGGATGGAAAGAAAAAAGCTCCTTGGGTTATGCCAGAGAGATCCACGGGTTATGTCGGGATGGAAAGAAAAAAGCTCCTTGGGTTATGCCAGGGAGATCAATGGGTTATGCCGGGATGGACAGAAAAAATCTCCTTGGGTTATGCCAGGGAGATCCACGGGTTATGACGGGATGGAAAGAAAAAAGCTCCTTGGGTTATGCCAGGGAGGTTATGCCGGGATGGAAAGAAAAAGGTTCCTTGGGTTATGCCAGGGAGATCCACGGGTTATGCCGGGATGGAAAGAAAAAAAACTCCTTGGGTTATGCTAGGGAGATACACGGGTTATGCCGGGATGTAAAGAAAAAAGCTCCTTGGGTTATGCCATGGAGATCCACGGGTTATGCCGGGATGGAAAGAAAAAAACTCCTTGGGTTATGCCAGGGAGATCCACGTGTTATGCCAGGATGGAAAGAAAAAAAATCCTTGGGTTATGCTAGGAAGATCCATGGGTTATGCCGGGATGGAAAGAAAAAAGCTCATTGGGTTATGCTAGGGAGATCCACGGGTTATGCCGGGATATCTATGGAATGGGGCCCTATGCTACCATGATTTTTTTTTCTTTTAGGGTTTTCATTTTCACTTCTTTTCCTTCTTTCTTTCTTCTTATTTTTCTTTTTTATTTATCAAAATGCATGAAAGAATTTTGGGAGAAACTTCCTTTTCGATCGATTCCCTGTTGCAAAGTTGTTTCAGTGCTTGCGCATTTCTTTTCTCTTTTGGGTTGCACCAGTCGGGATTGGCTTGACGCACCCACTGAGGCTGGGTAGTTTCTTTGGCTTTTGCCAGGCGGAGCCCTATAAACCAGTCCTGCCACCTTTTCTTTGTAATAGCTCCGGAATCAGAGTTAAACTGAAAGGGATTCAAAGAAGAAGTATACAAAAGGAAAGCATATGAGTTTAAAGAAAAACGTCCCTTTCGGGGAAAAGAAGGACTTATCTTGGGTACATGCTGACTTCAAATGGACATGACATGCTTCTTGGACTGGACGCCCGACCTACACAAACTTTCCAGCTTCTCGTGAACCTATTGATCCGTATTTCAAAACTAGGGAACCTTTCCAGGACTTTTTTAGTGGTGAGATGTCTTCTTTTCGGCCAACAGCGCCCTTTGCGGGTTTTCGCTAATCGACCTCTCTCATTTCTCTTCTCACCGTCGCCCGATAGTGCTCTTTACGAGTTTTCACCAACGGACTCTCTCATTTTCAAATTCTCTACTCACCGTCGCCTTATGGTGCCCGAGGGTTTTTACCGATAAGACTCTCTTATTTTATTTCTCTCAATTTGGACTTTATTAGATCCCCAACAATGTTGTTTTTCGATTCCCACGCCTTTTCCAATTGATCAAAAGGACATGGAGAAGGTTTTGGGTAAAAAGAATTTTGGACGGAAGTACAACTTCGGAACGATTTTGGTGGGTTCATGGCCGAACCATTATATCATCTTCCCTAGTTTCAACTTTTGGGAAAATTGGGATTTTTGTTTTGGTGTGACTGAACCTCAGGGAGAGGCTTCCTACGTATCCTTTCGGAATCAAGTCAAACGTAGCTCAGGAAAATAACTTTTGTTTTTGTTTTTGTTTTTTTGTTTTGTTTTTCTTTTCTTTTCCTTTTTTTCGATGGTATTTCCAGGTTCCAAAGAGGGTGACCAAAGTAGAGTAACCGGCTCAAAGGGTTTACGAAGGATTGATAGTGTTTGGGTAGCCGGAAGGAAAGCCCTCGTCATCTCAATTGCACAAAAGCCATCACCATAGGAGGCCTAGACATTGTACCTTTTTACCGCATCTGCATTGACTGCTGCTTCAGGATCATTTCCTTCGATGTCCCCCAGATATAGTTCTCCTCTTGGCAATATCTTCCGGATTATGTATGGACCCTTCCAATTAGGAGCGAATTTTCCTTTTGCTTCCTGGTGATGAGGAAAAATGCGTCTCAGCACGAGTTGTCCCACTTCGAAATTTCTGGGACGTACTTTCTTGTTATAAGCGCGGGGCATTCTTTGTTGGTACAACTGCCCGTGACAAACTGTGGCCATCCGTTTTTCATCAATTAAGGACAACTGCTCCAGACGAGTTTTGACCCACTCACTGTCCTCAATCTCTGCTTCAACAATTATCCGGAGCGAAGGGATTTCTACCTCTGCAGGTATGACAGCCTCAGTTCCGTAAACCAATAGGTATGGGGTTGCTCCTACCGATGTGCGCACCGTGGTGCGATATCCTAGTAATGCAAAAGGCAACTTTTCATGCCACTGCCTGGAGCTTTGAATCATTTTTCTCAAAATCTTCTTGATGTTCTTGTTGGCTGCTTCAACGGCACCGTTGGCTTTGGGCCGATAGGGAGTAGAGTTTCTATGCGTTATCTTGAACTGTTCGCATACCTCTCCCATCAAACGACTGTTCAAGTTCGCAGCATTGTCGGTAATGATAGTTGCAGGAATACCAAAGCGGCAAATGAGATTGGAGTGCACAAAGTTTACCACAACTTTCTTGGTAACTGACTTAGGTGTGATGGCCTTAACCCATTTCATGAAGTAATCAATGGCGACCAATATGAATCTATGTCCGTTTGACGCTTTTGGCTCGATTGGCCCAATGACATCCATACCCCAGGCAACGAATGGCCAAGGTGCCTACATCGGATGAAGCTCTGTTAGAGGTGCATGAATCAAATCAACGTCCACCTGACATTGATGGCATTTCCAAACAAAGCTGAAGCATTCTTTCTCCATAGTTATCCAATAATACCCCGCCCAGAGGATTTTCTTTGCCAAAACATACCCATTCATATGAGGTCCGCACACTCCTGCGTGTACTTCGTGCATAATTCTTCCGGCTTCCTTGGTTTCAACACATCTCAACAAATTGAGGTCCGGGGTCCTCTTATACAAGACATCACCACTCAAGAAGAAACAACTTACATGTCGTCTAATGGTTCTCTTTTGATCTCCAGTGTCTTGCTCGGGATATTCTTGTGTTTTCAGAAATCTCTTGATATCATGATACCATGGCTGGGTGCTGGGTTCTGCCTCAACCGCGTTACAATAACCATGCCTTTCTTTGATTTGAATCTCTAGAGGATCAATATGGGCATTGCCTGGATAAGGAAGCATCGAAGCAAGAGTGGAAAGTGCATCAGCTAATTCATTGTGACATCGAGGAATGTAGCTGAATTCTATCAACTTGAACCGCTTGTCGAGATGTTCCAAATGTTGCCGATAAGGAATGAGTTTAACATCTCGGGTCTCCCACTCTCCCTGGGCTTCCCGGATAATCAAATCAGAATCCCTCATGATTAATAAATCTTCAACATCTTGGTCGATTGCTATATTCATGCCCATGATGCAGGCTTCATACTCAGCAGTATTGTTTGCGCAGAAGAATCGGAGCCTAGATATAGCGGGGTAGTGCTGACCAATGGGTGAGATCAAGATTGCCCTAATTCCTACACCTCTAGCATTTACTGCTCCATCAAAGAACATTTTCCAAGCATGAGTGTCTTCAGAGATTGCTTCTATTGAATTTACCTCCTCATCTGGGAAGTAAGTGCTCAATGGTTGGTATTCCTCGTCAACCGGATTTTCAGCCAAATGATCTGCCAACGCCTGGGCCTTCATCGCCGTGCGGTGACATAGACTATGTCAAATTCAGTGAGTAAGATTTGCCATTTTGCTAGTCTCCCAGTGGGCATCGGTTTCTGGAATATGTACTTCAAAGGATCCAACCTGGTTATGAGGTAGGTAGTGTGGGCTTAAAGATAATGTCTGAGCTTTTGAGCGACCCACATCAAAGCACAGCACGTTCTCTCCAACAGAGTGTATTTAGATTCATAACTGGTGAAATTTTTGCTCAAGTAATAGATTGCCTGCTCTTTCTTTCCAGTTACATCGTGCTGCCCGAACACACAACCGAAAGAATTTTCTAAGACTGTCAGATACAAGAAGAGAGGTCTCCCTGGCTCCGGTGGGACCAAAACTGGAGGATTTGACAGATATTCTTTGATCTTGTCGAAAGCTTCTTGACATTCATCTGTCCACTTGACTGCTGCATCTTTCTTCAACAACTTGAATATGGGCTCACATGTGGAAGTCAATTGCGCAATGAACCGGCTGATATAGTTTAATCTGCCCAACAAGCTCATCACATCCTTCTTAGTTCTTGGAGGAGGCAAATCCCGGATAGACTTTATCTTTGTTGGGTCTAACTCGATACCTCTCCTGCTAACTATAAAGCCTAGAAGTTTGCCTGATGGAACTCCAAATGCACATTTAGCCGGGTTCAGCTTCAGATCATACTTGCGCAATCGTTCAAAGAACTTTCTCAAATCGCGAACGTGGTCATCGTCAGATCGGGACTTGATGATTACGTCGTCCACATACAGCTCTATCTACTGATGCATCATATCATGGAAAATGGCGGTTATAGCCCTCATATAGGTTGCTCCGGAATTCTTCAACCCAAATGGCATAACTCGGTAACAGTATGTACCCCAGGGTGTGGTGAAGGCCATTTTCTCTACGTCTTCCTCATCCATCAACACCTGGTGATATCCTGCGTAGCAATCCAGAAAGGACTGTATCTCATGTTTGGCGCAGTTATCAACAAGGATGTGAATTTTGGGCAAAGGGAAATTATCTTTGGGACTTGCCTTATTCAAATCTCTATAGTCCACACACACCCGGGTCTTCCTATCTTTCTTTGGATCTGGGACTACATTGGCCAACCATGTAGTGTACCGAACTACTCGGATTACCCCTGCTTTCAACTGTTTCGTGATTTCTTCTTTGATTTTATCACTAATGTCAGTTTTGAACTTTCTTTGTTTTTGCTGGATCGGAGGGAAATTGGGGTAAGTTGGCAACTTATGCACCACTAAATCAACACTCAACCCTGGCATGTCGTCATACGACCAAGCAAACACATCTTTAAACTCAAACAGGAGTTGGATTATTGCATCTTGGCTTTTCTTATCTTTGTGAATGCTTATCTTGGTTTCCCGGATTTCCTTAGAGGTTCCCAAGTTAACCGGTTCAGTGTCATTCAAATTTGGCTTAGGTTTGTTCTCAAATTGTTCCAGTTCTCGATTTATTTCCCTAAAAGCCTCTTCTTCATCATATTCCGGTTCTTGGTTCATTATTTCATGATTAGACAGTATGCTTGGATCTGGGCATGAAGTCCGCAAGCATGTCATGTTATTTAAAACTGCATTATTATAACTGAAAAGAAGAAATAAAAGAAGAAAATAAAGAGAATCAGAAAAAATAAAGAGAAAAATGAAAGATGAAATATTGATTTCATTTCTTGGAATTTGGGAAGATAACAGGGTTTACATTGGGAATTTAAAGACAAGAAACTAAACGAAACATCTGAGTTACACCCTGGAATAACTCGGGATGCAGAAAAAGTAGCAGGACAGGTCTACCGGGACTCTCGCCTGATCGGAAATAGCGTAGCCTTCCAATTTTAAAGCTTGGTGCTTGGTCCCATGTACAACATCTCAGCGGTGCTAGTGCCCTCTCTTGGCTGAACCATGTGGGTTTCGTAGAGTACTTTTCTCATTGCCCCACATATCTCTTCAATTTCTTCGGTTGTGAAAACCTCATCTTCTTCCTCTTCACTGTACATATTTTTGACAAAGGTCTCATACAAATATGGAAATGGCTGTGGCAAGACCCATCCTTCCTTCTTTCTTTCATCTGCCCATTTTACATCATCTGGAGCAGGGTGGAAACCTATCTCGAAGAACTTTTCAGTCGTAGGCAAAGTCACCAGCTCAGATATGCCTTGCAGAGACTTTCCGAGTCCTTTTCCCAGCTTGAAACCATGTCTGATCATCTCCTTTGCCACCATAATTGAGGCATTGGACAAGAAAGGTTGAGGGAAAGGGTTTCCTTCCTCATGCTGATCTGCCACCACAACTTCAAATGCTGGGTAGACTATATGCTCACTACCCCTCCCTGGCTTCTAAGCATGGGACAGATAGGTCTCGATAAATCGACTGTTCGTCTTCTCTATGGACCACAATTTCCTGATCCTCATATTCGAATTTTACCATTTGGTGGAGGGTGGAGGGTACAGCTCCCGCAGTATGGATCCAGGGCCTTCCCAGAAGAAAATTGTAAAATGTATCCATGTCCAACACCTGGAAAGTCACCTCGAAATCCACCGGGCCTATAGTTAATATCAGATCAATTTCTCCGATGGTATCCCTTTTAATGCCATCAAAGGCTCTTACACAGACGCTATTGGGACGAATCCTTCCAGTCCCTATTTTCATTCTCTGCAGTGTGGAAAGTGGGAAAATGTCAACACCCGAACCTCCATCCACCATAACTCGCTTGACATAGTAACCTTCACACTTGACAGTCAGATGTAAGGCTTTGTTGTGAGCCGCTCCCTCTGGAGGCAAGTCATTTTTACTAAAGGAGATTTTATTGACGGCGAAGAACCTTTCTTCCACTCTTTCGAGCTGTTCGATTGAAGTTTCAACTGGCACATACGCCTCATTCAGAGTTTTCATTAAGATCTTCTGATGTTCGGAGGATTTCGTCACCAATGACTGCAACGACACTTGTTCAGGATATTTTCTCAATTGATCTACTACCTCATAATTAGGCATCTTCATTTTCGAGAAGAAAGCCTCTGCTTCCTCAGTACTCACAGGCTTCTTGGATGGAAAGCGCTTTCGTGTGGCATTGTTTACCTCCTGTACATTTGAATATTTCTCAGCAAAGGTACTTCCCGGAAGCTCTCCCGATATTTCTTTTCCTTTGTATGTAATCACTATCTGCTGGTAATTCCATGGCACCGCGGCAAGGTCCGTCATCGGCTTCTGTGGTACGCGTCCAATAACCACTGGCTCATTCAGCCGAGGCGGTTTAATTGTCCCCCATACTATATAAGCTCCTCTCGGTACATACATTTGTGTTCCCTTTTTCACTTCAAATTTTATTGGAGCGCTCACAACCAGTGGCTTTTCTTGGCGGCTTCACGGAACATAGAGAATTCCATTTTTAGGAGGCACCGTCTCTGCTTTTGTTTCAGCCTTCTTCGCAGGTTCAGTCTTGACGATTTTATTCTTCTTTTCCCCTTTCTCTTGCTTCGGGGCTACCTTGGGCTTCCTTTCTACATCAGCGATAGCAATTATAGCTTTCAACGCTAGATCAAACTCCCTGTCTTCACAAATCATCCCGATTGCCGACCCGTTGTTGTGAGTGGGCAACGGATTGTTGGTCACATTTGGGAATTCCTCGTCCCTCAGCACTATCTTTCCCTGTTCTATCAAGTCTTCCACGGCTTTTTTCAACGTCCAACAGTTGTCTGTACTATGCCCCTCAGCTCCTGAATGATAAGCACATCAGATGCCCCACTGATAGGATGGTGATTTCGAGTTTTGCCTGTTTTGGGGTATGGGTTGCAGCAGATTCATTTGAACTAGCTTCGAGAACAGACTGGAGTTCACCGATTGGTGTAAAGTTTGGTCTTCTGGGTGGTTCCCGAGGACGGAAGTTATTCTGCGGAGGTCAAGGGTTATAGTAGTTCTGGTGAGGAGGCTGATTTCTTTGGAATGGAGGTTGATTTCTATTGGCCTGTGGCTGCTGTTGGGCAAAGGGTTGAGCGTGCATGACCGCATAAGGTGGGGGAGCATAAGCCATATCAGAATGAGGATAGTAGTGTTGAGGTGTTCTTTCGGAAAACACTTGTCTAGGAGCCCGGTATCTTCTTCCCCCTGATGCTGCCATAACCGTTTCCTCTTTCTTTTTACCTTTGGCCATTCCTCCAAACCCGCCTTGGATGGCTTGGGAGGTTGCTCTGATGGCCGACTGACTCAAAATCCTGCCCGTTTTCAAACCGTTTTCTACCATTTCACCAATTTTGATTGCTTCTGCAAAAGGTTTGCCCATGGCCGACATCATGTTTTGGAAGTAATCTACTTCCTGGGCCTGAAGGAAGACAGTGACCATTTCTACTTCATCCATGGGGGGTTTCACCCTCGATGCCTGTTCATGCCATTTAATAGCATATTCTTTGAAGCTTTCCGAGGGTTTCTTCTTCAAATTTGCCAAGTTCCTATCTGGCGCGATGTCGATGTTCTACCTTACAAAATCTCTAGCAAGATCATCCCAAATGTGCCATCGTGAGACGTCTTGGTCCATATACCACTCCGAGGCAATGCCTGCTAAGCTTTCTCCGAAGTATGCCATCAACAACTCTTCTTTTCCCCCAGCCCCGCGCAACTGATTGCAATACTTTTTTCGTTGAGCAATGGGATCGCCATGCCTATCATACTTTTCGAACTTTGGCGTTTTAAATCCCATGGGCAAGTGCACGTGAGGGAACATGCACAGATCAGTATCAGAAACACTTTTCTGCCCGCTTAAGCCTTGCATATTCTTTAAGCTCTGCTCATGGATCCTCATTCTTTTCGCCATCTCATCTTGTTCAGGGGCTTTGGGAGTTTTATCTTGCCCTGGTGTAAGCTTAAATGGCGGTGGCTGAGGGTAATTATATGTGGGATATTGAGGAGGATCTGCTTGAATGATGGGATTTTGCAAAGTGAAGGCCGAAAAGTCAAAAGCGGGCCTTGGTAGTGAAGGTTGTGTGGTGGCGGAGCAGTAAAAATATTAGGAACTGCTCCTGATGTGAACACCTGGGGGCGTACCTCAGAAGGTGTTCCTATAAAGTGAGCAAAAGGGGTATTCGGGTGACTGATAGGGATGTTAGAAGTACCCCCAGTTCTCGGAAACAGTTCAGGAAAACCAGGGATAGCACTCGGAGGCTCCCTGCCATTGGTCCATGCATCCTACATCTCCATCATTCGGAGACGTAATATCCGGTTCTCTTCTGCTGTGGCAGACTCGGAGGCCGGGATTCCTGAGATAGGGCTATCTTCCGTGATGAGAACTGGTTGTAGAGTCATTTCAGACGACATCTCTGTACTTCATTTTGATGTGGTGAAATATCGATGTGATGCCAGCTTACCATAAACCAACCACCATTTCTAAATGCCTAAGCTGAAGTTTGACATCAACAATGGTTAGTTTGAACAAGTAACAGATAGGTAACCGCACATTGGGGTGTGATGCACTTATACAGTTAAATGAGTATCTACATGTTTGGCACGGTTGCATGCGTCATCCCGTCTTTTTCCTTTTTTTTTCTTTTCCTTTTTGTTTTTCTCTCATTTTCTTATCCCTCTGTTTTTTCATTTTCTGTTTTTCCTTTTTCTTTTGCCATGGTTTTTCTCTCGATTCCTTATTTTCTTCTTTTGCGTTTTTTTGCCCTCTCTTGTTTTCCTTTTATTTCCTTCCCTCGTGTTTCTTTTTTCTTTTCTTTTCTTAGGTTTACGGTCGAATCTTATGGAGATTACCTACGTATCATGACCCCGCATGAATCAGACCAAGCGTAGTTCTTGTAAATAAATGCAAAAATAAGGAAATAATTTTTTTTGGGTTTTTTTTTTCAATTTTTCATTAATAAAACTCCGATTACAAAGATACTAGACTATTTGTTTTTCTTAAAAAGGAAAATTACAAAATAGACTCAAAATAACAAAATACAGACTCGATAACTAGGAATACATCAAAGCTTCAAATCCTGGGGCCAGCGGGGCATCATTCGGCATCGCCACGGGCCTGCGTGCAATACCCCTTTGTAACTGCTCCAAATCATTCATAACCTGACGAAAAAATATCATCACTATAGCCAAGAAAGTGGTACGACACATTCTTTTGCCGGCTTGACATTTCATGACAATATAATTTTCAATGCCTCTGATTCTTTCCCTGATCCGGCCCTTTTCCTGGAGTAGTCGGCTTATCTGCTGGTTACGAGCCTCTAACACCTGGGAGTTGTGGAAGTGATAGTCTTGCAACATCTTTATTTCTTTCTCCATCTCGATGATTAGCCTGTAGCATTGTTCCCTCTCAGCCTGAAATTCTTTGTCCTGACGGGCTGCCTTATCTTCAAGGGTGTTCATTTTTCTCTTCATATTAGCAATGGTTCCCTCATAATTTCTTTTCATTTGTTGCACAAATTGGGCTCATTCCTCTGTCTTCTTTGTCCACTGTGCCCGGATCTTTGCCATGTTCCCTTCAAATTTCTCCAACGCTTCCTGGCACTCTATGAATTGCTTCTTTAGCCCTTTTATCAACCTCTAATCAGACCGAATTCTTTCTTGATTTTTGGCAACTATTTTCATTTGTTGAATTTGAGCCTTGAGAGCTTCATTCTCTTGGATCAGTTTCTTTTTATCACCTTCGTTGGCTGCGGCTTGCAAGCTATTTTCAAACCGGAGATCCTGAACTTGCTTTTCCAATGCTCCTATTTGGGCCCTGTACTCCTTTTCTTTGGCTAACCAATCCCATTGTACCTGGGACCCATCAGTGAATTGTTGTACATATGGCCTTTTGGCGGGTCTCTCAAGAATCTGAAATCTTTTGCCAAACTAGACCAAGTATTTGGGGTTCACTTTGCCTCTGGCCTGATCTTGTACTATAGTTTTAGGCTCGAGGAACCTGCACTCATTCCATATTTGTCGGATTTTTCCTTCCGGAAATACAGCTTTTGGACCTAACTCAATGATTTACCCGCTCAGGTCTTCGTCATTGTGAATAGTTTGGAATCTTCCTAGTTGCCGTAGGACTCGGTAGGGAGCATAGGGTTGGATGCTTCGAATGCCCATCAAAAGAATATAAGGCACTTCTGCCGATGTGTACACCGCCTCAGTAGCGGGAAGCCATTCAAAAGCCCATTCAATTTTGTCCGCAGTCAAAGATCTCAAGCATGACAACCAAGCCTCAGTGCCCTCGAGGAACTTAATACCTGTTACCCTGGTTCCGAACTCTGCAGTACAACTTAGCCCGGTTAGACCATAGTTCATATACCCCGTGTGATGACAAAGGTGCTCCTGTATCCATAACTGTAGCAACAGATTGCAACCCTGAAAGAATTTTACACCCTCTCGGCACATGGTCAAAGCTCGATACATTTCCGCCACAATCAGGGGAACCACCGTGCTATTAGACTTCTTTATGGCAACATCCAACATTCCTACAAGGCCAATGTATATGCGACCGTCTTTTGGGGGACAAATCACGACCCCTAGAAAAGCTACCATGAAAGCCAATCCTCGCCGGGCCTTCCATTTATCTTTGTTTTCGGCGTGTGTCAAATCGGTGTTGGGCTCCTCAAAACCTTTTGGGTTGCCATATAGGTGGTATAAGAAATGCAGTGTGCAACACCCTTCTGCTAGATGCTTATCTTGAATGTCCCGACTGATGCTCAACAAGTCCAAGAATCTGTGGAGGGTTACCGGTCTCGGTGTCAATGGGTATCTACTCTTGAGGTTCCCGTGAGACCCGCATATCCCGCAATCTCCTCTAGTATGGGTGTAAGCTCAAAGTCCAAGAACCGGAATACATTACGAGTTGGGTCCTAGAATGGTATTAGTGCCTCAATAATATCCGTTCTTGGTTTGATGTTCAACAATCCAATGAGACCACCCAAAACCTTGACCACGGTTTCTCTGCTACCTTTTCCCAAATCATTCCATCACATGTGGAGCTTCAAAGGGATCTCACTTAGGACTGAGGAGGTTTCAATGTCAGTGGTATTCATCCTGCACATTTATTTCAAGGAGATTTAATGACTTATTTTGGCCTAACAGAAAAATGGCTATTTGTGCACAATTTTCTTTATTTAGAAAAACAAGGACTTGGTTTTGCAGATTTGGCCTTTGAGCACTACTGGGAGGAAGATTTAAAGGTTGTGCCAGCAAACCATTTAAAAATGACTCAGGATGGCTGTTCTTGCAAAAACAGCCTTTCGGCGCCCTTTTGGGGACATCCGGTTTATTTTAAAACAAGAATGGCATCACCAGACTTATTTTGACAAAAAATAAAATTTGATATTTTTTGGCTATTTTTCCAAAAGGGAGGTTGGACGCGATGAGGGTTGCCTATGTATCTCACATCCGGTGAGAATCAAACCAGCGTAATTCGGGCAAATTCGTCAAAATAAAATGTATATTTTTTTAACAACAATCTTTTTATTTTTCAAATATTTTTCTTTTCCATTTTTTCAAAATTCGGCAGCATTTCAGTACTATTTGGGCATTGTTTTTTTCAAAACAAATTGTTACCCTGACTTAGTCCTAACACTGCTGTTTTTTTCAATTTTCTCTCATTATATACAAGCCGTTCAACAAGCAAACTCGAGCAAATAAATGCGCAAGTAGCACGTAAGATGCGTTAGGATGGTATTTTTCATTTCAGGTCACCTGTCCTAGACGGACCCAACCCATGTGTTGAGTCCCCTAAGTCAAATGCACATGATGCAAACAAATATTCCTACTAGG
>MU749132.1:4204-19515 GCA_026770625.1 Nicotiana glauca | reverse complement strand
ATCATAAAAACGCATACAACAACACAAGAATCATCGAATTACCACGGATTCAAGCTTAAATTTTTCTTAGAACTTTTGAAACTCACATTCGATCAAAAACCCAACCAAACGGCGTCCGAATGACCTGAAAATTTGCAGACATATCCAAAATCACCTAACGAAGCTACTGCAACTCTCGGAATTCCATTCCGACCCTCGAATCAAAATCTCACCTATCAACCGGAATTCGCCAAAATTTAACCTTCGCCAATTCAAGCCTAATTCTACACCGGGCCTCCAAATTCGATTCCGATCGCACTCCTAAGTCACAAATTATCCCCCGAAGCTAACCAAATCACCGGAATTCACATCCGAGCCCTCTAACTATATAGTCAACTTCCGGTTGACTTTTCCAAAACAAGCTTCCTTCAAAGAGACTATGTGTCTCATTTTCAACTAAAACCAATTCAATTCTATCCGATCAACTCAAATACTGATAACGAAACATGAAGAAGCAATAAATGGGAAAAACGGAGCAGTAACCCATAAGACAACGGGTCGGGTCGTCACACCCCTCTTCTTCCCTTCTTCACTCAATACTCATTTCTCAATCTAAATTTCTCTCATTCTCTCAATCTCCAATTTTCAAGATTTCAATTCTCAATCTCAAATCTCAAGTTAAATCATGCCTCGTTCGAAAAGAGTGCGCTCATTTGTTTCGCAACAATTTGAGGTTCTTGAATAAAATGAAGAAGGCCAAATATTAAAGTGCAAGAACTGTGGTCAAGTCTTAAATTTTTGTTCAGGGTGTGGCACATGCAGTTTAAGGAGGCATATAAAGTATTGTCTTGAGCGTCATCCGGAAATTCATATTTAAGATTTTTCGACAATTTGTGTTATTTTAAAATTATTATACGTATTTATGCTTAATGTTTTACTTTGTTATTAATTTATTATGCATGATAATTTAGTTTTACTATTATTATGTTATTTTACTTTTTAACTGCAAACTTTAATATATAATTATATATACTATATATATTTATATAGCCATGTATAAGCAATTTATATTAGTATATACATATATAGTTTATAAGAAATTGCCTTAAATAAAAAAAAAAATAGCCCGGAAAGAAAAAGCCCGTTAGGCCCGTATGGGTCCGGGACCATGTGGGCTTAGGCCCGTCGTGAGCCGGTTCCACCCGTAAAGCCCGGGACCGTTTGGCCCGGGACCACCAAAGACCGACCCGCATAAGCCCAAGCCCGTTTAGGCCCGAGCCCGGGAATACAACCTTAGAGAAGGGACATAAGGTTTGGGGGGAATGAAAAATGTGAAGAAAATCGGGTTTGGGGGGAAATAATAAAAGAATTTATGACCGATTAAGTCGGAAAGTTAAAACTAGATGTGAAGGGCCACGTTTGCGATTGAATCGCTAGCTATTTTTAATTTAAAAATTATATTTTTTCTCATTTGCGATTGATTAAGTCGGTACCCAGTCAATAGAGGAAATTAACTTTTAGTCCGACCAATTCATTTGGAACGCTGTTTTGCGGAATTTTGTGCAAAAAAAAAATTCTAATAGAAGTAATAGGTAACTTAAAATTAAAATAAATAAATTTCATTTTCCCAATTTCCGATGGAAACTTCCAACGACTATTTTCAGTCGGAAATTCTGGTCAGAATCAGGTTGTTTTCTAGTAGTGATTTTTTTTTTAATAACAATGCATCTCAAAAGGTAGACAGATAAACTTCTTTTATTTAATAACAATGCGCGCGTGCGAAGGTCGGCTTATTCTTTTATTTATTTATAATAAAGGCTTATTATTAAAATTTGGCTTTAGATCACCAAATGTGTTGAGCTGGCCGGTGCACTACAGTTTGCTCTGTTTGCTAAATAATGCAGTGATCCTCTTCTTTTCCTTAATGAACAAGAAAGTTGTTTCATGAGGAGGGATATCCTACTGAACGATTCCGAAATTTGTCTAATATTTTTTTGAACAAAAAATACGTTTTTACTACTAAAAAAAAAGTTACCTAAATACATAATTCACAGTACGATACTGCGAATTACTTTAACGGAATTTTAGCCGTTAAAGTAATTCGCAGTAAAGTACTGCGAATTAGTTTAAAGTACTGCGAATTAATTATTAATTTTTCTTTTAATAATTCGCAATACAATACTGCGAATTGAGTACACTTTGATTTTTGGGCCAAGCAATTCATAGTACTATACTGCGAATTAGTAATGCGCAGTATACTACTGCGAATTGCTTGAATAAAATAGAGGCCCTCCTTCCCCAAGACAATTCGCAGACACTCCCCCATTAAAAAAAACTACTCCCTACTGGTCCCCCCTTCGTCAAGTAAAAATAAATAAATTTTGGGCCTCACCCGTCACCTAAAAAGCAAAGAGTTTAGGCCCCACACACAAGACAAGCTTTGGATTCCTTCTTTCAAGTGCAAAAATTCGATTTCAATCAAATTCAAAAAACTTAAATCGAGGTATTTCGATTTTGTTTATGTCGAAACTCGTATTAGGATTGTTTAATGTTTTGTTTTCATGTTAATTTGTATTATGTTTGTATTTAAATTTGTATCTTATTTATACCCGGATTGATTTATTAGCTTTGGGATAAAAAAATATTAAAATTTGATAAATAATTTGTATTGTTAATGTTATATTTTTATTTGGTTAAATAATAAATAAATATTATTTATTTAGTTTGTTGTTCATATTTGTATGTTATGTTTGTTGTTTTTATATGTAATAGTGATCTTTTAGCGTAGTAAAATAAAGAGCCTTTTAGTGTAGTAAAATATAGAGCCTTTTAGCATAGTAAAATATAGATCCTTTCAGCTTAGTAAAATATAGAGCCTTTTAGCGTAGAGTGCAAAATATATAGCCTTAAGTATGTAGTAACTGCAAACTCTATCCAATAACACTTTACAAAATTAATTATTTAATTTATAAAAATAAACTTACAAAAGTAGCAAATTAATATATGTTGTCAAATAACTTAAATATCGAGCTCGAGACTAAACATTGGCATATATATGTTTATTGTATTTTTCATATTTTATGTATTTTTATTATGTTGGCCTACTACGTTTGTATTTGTGTTGTAGTAACGTTTTCCTTGTTTGTTGTACTAAATTTTATTTTAATTGAAGTGGAAGTTAAGTTTAAGTTTAAGATAGGAAATGGACCATCTACCACGCTTTACATATTATATTTTCCTGCAATTAAACAATTTTTTCTTCACTCATTCCAGATTGTCGAACATAATTTTATTTGATATATATTGCAACATACACAAGTACAAACACATATTACAAAAAAGAATACCAAAACAAAAGACTAGGGGTATCCTTGATAGTTGGGTACATTCGACGAACTTGCACCAGGAGCCGGATTACCACCGCCACGCACACCACCTGAAGGACATTTACGATGGTCGTGTCCTGTTTGCGAACATATGCCACGTTTACGCGCATAAACGGTGTCACCAATATCCATTTGGTTCTGTATACGCGTTCTCTTTTGCACTTGCAGCTTGCGCAAAAAGTCCTTGTTACATACCATCTTAAAAGGTTCTGGCGGCCAATAATGCTCAGCACCTAATGGCTGCAACTTCCCACTATACGTGTCTACGTATGAAGCAACACTGTATTGCCTATCAATATAGTTTGTTGCCCCATATCCAACTTATTGAAAGCACTTCAACGCATGTGCACACGGCATGTGGTAGATGGTCCATTTCCCACATGAACATAACCTTCTATTTTCATTCACCGTTTGTAGATTATTCCCACGGTGTCCGTGGATAGCAGTCTTAACTTCAAAAATACCCCGTTCATGATCGTACTAAAGAAATGAATGCCACTGTGCTCGCCTCCTGGACCTTTCAAATCTTCTCATGGGTATTGGCATAAATTGAACACCCCTGTCCATCAATGATGATGCAGCTGCATGCCTTTCAACAAACCTCTCCGCACTCTGTTTGAATGTCATGCGGACCATGAAAGTGACAGGCAGTCCACGAGTAGATTTCAACAAGCCGTTGAATGACTCCGACACATTTGTAGTGAGGGCTCCCCATCGTCTGCCGTCATCAACATGCAATGTCCACATGTGAAGCTCATGTCGGATCAACCAAGTATAGGCTCGTGGATCTATCTACCAGATCGCTTCCATGCGCCTTGTGAATTTGCACTGCTGGTGCTCAGTTGCAGCCATCCACATTAAGTCATGCAAGGCCTTGTCTGGAAATTTCTTCTAAAAATTGGCCTTTAGGTGCCTCACACAGTAACGGTGGTATGCATATGGTTCCTGCCATTCAGGCAAGTGACGTACAGAACTTAAAATACCACCATGCCGATCAGATATTAGACAAATACCTGAACGCTGTTTGACAACGTGCTGCTTCAAGTTGTTCAAAAAAAGCGTCCACGTCTCTTCGCTTTCGTTGGCACATATGACAAAATCTAGTGGAAATATTTTTCCGTTGGCATCAACGGCAACTGCAATCAAAAGCTTAATATCATACTTTCCATAGACATGAGTACCGTCTATGGAAATGACAGGACGACAATACATAAAACCATCAATTGCTGCTTTAAATGACCAGAACACATAGTTGAAAATATATTCGGGTCTGTCTGGACTCCGCTCACGCCTCCATTCAACAACAGTGTCGGGGTTAAAATGTTGTAGTGCGGCCATGTACCTGGGCAGATTTGAAAAAGACTTATCCCAGTCGCCATAAATAAGTTCAAAGGCACATTTGCGACCGGGATATGCCTTTCTTTTGGTTATAGCACAACCATACTCCTGGTGGACGGCTTAATACACTCTTTAATCTTGAACCTAATGGACACTTCCAAATATGGAATCAAGACAAGAGAAATCAAGTCCACATCCAAGTTGAAGTGATTCTCATTGAATGTGTCCATTTCACATTTGTGCTCGCTAATAAATTTACCCACTTTCCACAAATCTGATTTCTTCTTGCTGGCACGCAACATCCAGTGACAACCCATAAATCACCTATGGCATACAGCCTTGTATACCTCCGTAGTTGACTCACTTACCGTCATCTCACGTCACTCTCTTATACTGTAGATTTTTACAACCCTAATTAGGCGAGCTTTATCGGGGAAATACATGCCCTTTATCAGAACAGCTGGTCTAGACTCATCCCCACATCGTTGATCAAATTTCGTCATCATCCCTTGTGAGGTTATCCATGTTCGGCATACTTGGCAAATTATCAAGGTAGGGAATATTCTACTCATGAAATGGCACGTGGGACTCGTACACTCTTTGTCTAGCAGGAGGTGTAGAAACATGCTCTCTCGTCAGCTCAGGTTCAACATTCACTTCCTCCTCATCATCACCCTCATCGTGGAAGGGTGTGTCATCCCCAGACTCATCCGTATTGTTGTCATAATCACTATCGTCTTCTTGACTCTGCGCATCAGCCAAATCACGAGTCAATACATCGTTTATGGGCAACTGTGTGAGATCAGAAACATCAAGAAGCTCGTTTTCACTGCACAAAAAGAACAAAATGATAAGTTACCTAACTACATAACTACATTTGATATAGCTATATCAATTTACTTACAAGTCTCACTGTCTTGATGTTTCATGATGGATATTTTCTTGTTGGTGATGACTCCCTGATGGACCATCGTGCTCTAATACTCCAGAACTACGCATATTCCAACTAGGGATGGGGTCATAACTTGTAAAATTCATATCCGGACGGTACCCCTTATGAAAAATATAAGTGTTAATACAAATCTAATTAAAACATAAAATAAACATCGCTAAAGCGTAGTAAAATTGAAGTTTACCAGTCGTCTTGTGGATTATATAAAGTTGAAAAATTATTTTGTGGCTGCTCATTCGCCGGTGGTGACAAGTTTAAATCAAGGCAAGCTCTTTCATCAGCAATCTGTCCGGCAAAAACTGCTCCAGAATAACCACCCGATGATTGGGGGTTATCCCTACTATGCACGCCCTCATTATTGGGAACATCTTCCACCTTGACGTACATTTCCAATAATTTTATTACAATAAATTCCATGTATTCATCCGGAATCCGCAAAAAATCTCTAAGAGTTTCATCATCCTCGATGTTAAACTCAGAATAATAAGCAAACTCCCGCAAAGACACTGAATACGGAAACCTACCGGTTACTTTAAGATTAACCGAACGCTTCCTCACACTCATTTTTTTTTACATAACAACGAAACCAATTAATCATACTCCATAGTAAGCGACAATTTAACATGACACTGTGGAGGTGAGCTATACCTCACAAAGTTATTCTCCAGCACAACCTCACCCCCCAATATAATGAAACCCTTATTTTTGGCTCTTTAGACATTGTACAAAAAAAATTGATAAGAAGAAGAGAGAAGTATGAACGAAAGTTAAAAGTTTGTATTGAATGAATTTTCATAAAACTAAAACACCTTTAAATAAGGCAAATCCGAGCCTGCGGTGCAGAATTATTTTAAGGAATTCGCAGTACAATAATACGTTTTATGTGTTTGAATTATTGTTATGTCAATTAATTATTGGTGGGGCCAAATTAGTAATTCGTAGCACAATACTGCGAATTAGCTAAAAAAAATATTTTTTTAATAATACGCAGTATAATACTTCGAATCACTATCTTTTTAACTAATTCGCAGTACTATACTGCGAATTACTTTAACAGCTAAAATTCCGTTAAAGTAATTCGCAATATATTACTGCGAATTATGTATTTAGGTAACATTTTTTTTAGTAGTAAAAACGTATTATTTGTCCAAAAAAACATTAGAAAAATTTCGGACTCCCTACTGAACTACTGGAAGTTGGAAAACAAATTTCAGAGAAGTGTCAAAGGCTGCCTCTTTTTATCGTTTTGGTAGCAGGAATTCTTGGCAAGATGGAAACGTGTGGCAGACTGTTTAAGTTCTAAGTTGGTTTGTGATGGAGAACACAACTGGATGGACATTTGCCTCATCGTTTAGCTTCCCTTCAAATATTAAGAAATTGACACTATCCAAATTTCGCCTCCCCTGGAACGAAATTTCTGGCTTTCTGCAATTAGTGCATTGGAAAATCTTGAGGTTCTAAAGTTAGCATTCAGAGCGTTTGGGGTTAGGGGTTTGCTTAAATAACTTTGCCAATGCCATGGGCATTTTCGGTCTCAAAGTATAATAGAGGTTAAATGTATACATTTTTTAAAGTAGAGGGACAAATCTGGTCCTTTTCCCAATAAAATAACATGTATTGACTAAGCACCACAAGGAGCTGCAGTTAAGAACATGATTATTCTTCCAGCTCCAAACAAAAGCCTTTTCTATCAAGTTCAATACCGTCCAGTGAACACAACAAAGGCTGCCGTTAAGGTCAGGATCATCACAGATCATGCATAAGTAACTTTCTGATGTCAGACATTCAATATCTGTCTTTGTATGTTGTTCCATAAACGATCAGGTAAGGTATTGTTCGTACAACTGTGTCAATTGGTATGGCAAAGTTAACCCCTGACGACATACCCGAGCCTGCATCATGATTGAAATCGAAAAGCAATTAGACATTCACTCCGATTTCATATTTTTCTGATGCTAAGTTTCTGCATATATAAAATGTTCACATGAGGAGCAGAGGGCGTTAGACTCCAACAAGGCACAAGAATAGTAGCAGTTCAGTTTAACACCAAGTAACTGAAATGACTATAGGATGATCAAAATATCTGTTATAGTTTTACATATTCACCAGTCCAACTCTAAGCATCAACTAAGTTTGAACTATAATTTCTTTCAGATAACGCGATTTTGCAATATTCTGTATATGACAAAAGGTTCTTTAGTAAAATCAGAAGACGATGTAACCTCTGGGGTAATCAAGATTTAACAGCAAATATACTAGTAATATTCAAGACATGTGTACTAAGTAGGATTCCACATACTTCATCATAGGCCAGAAGGGAAAAGGGGGACTTCCAATAGTAATAGGCTCTAACCTTGTTATTGCGCTATATCAGGGTTGACTTCTATATTTTGTTAGGTATAATTTAGTCTGATTTTGTAACCTAGTAAAAAACCAAGCTATAGTTAAATCCCTTTAGGATTTAATCTTTGTTTGATAAAAGTTCGATTTTGATCAAGATTTTACTATTTATTAGATTTTGATCAAAACGGAAAGCCTTAGTGTAACCGGTAAAGTTGATGTCATGTGACCAGGAGGTCGGTTCGAGCCATGGAAACAACCTCTTGCAAAAAAAGCAATGGTAAGGCTGTGTACAATAGACCCTTGTGGTCCGGCCCTTCTCCGGACCCTGCCCATAGCAGGGGCTTAGTACACTGGACTGTCCTTTGGTAGATTTTGATCAAGATTTTACTATGGCAAATATTGTTGAACTTATCTGAAATTCCCATGGAAGTATATATTGCTTATTAGAATTAAAACACCGTAACCATGATTTGTAATTTTGTATGATACGTGAAAATGAGTATAACGCAAGAAAAATCAATTATACATAAACAAAGATCTTTTTTAGGAGCAAATTTTGTCCACCAAGTCCCTCCATGGGAAACCAACCTTGATCTGGTACATTTCTGATCAAATATGATCTATAAGAAGAAATGAGTTAGAATCCTACCAACCTGCGACTATAAAATTTGATCACCTAGCAATGGGTAAATCCAGATTAGCATAATCACAAGCAATCACTAGGAGTAAGCTTTGAAGTTTCTTACAATCGCTTTCCTAAGTCAGCTTTATTCTTGACTAAACTCTTAGAAAGGAATAATGTCTGGAATGTACATCTTTTACACCTTCTTTTGTCAATAATTCTTTTACACCTTGTTATGAAAGAGTATTGGACGAAGTACAAATTCGTCATGCTTTTAGGATAATAAAAATATTAATACCAATAATAAGCAGTAATATTAGTTGCACATAAAATTTGACGCATGAGAGTATTTAAAAGGAAATGAATAAAAACTGCTGTAATTGTGCTCTCCAAAGCTATGTTCAGCAGTTTTAGGGTAGAGGGCAAAGCCAATACATTTTTCCGCAGGGGTGAGGCGAGGCTTCAATGTCAATAGTCTCACTCAATATGAGTAGGGACTTGGGGGTTTTATTGAGGGTTCTTCATTAGCTAATATTACTAGAAATACTGAAAGTTATAAATTTCATACCTCTACGGGTGAAGGTAGCTGTATTTACACCAATTACATGACCAGATGAATCAATCAACGGTCCACCTGAATTCCCTGCGTAAGTTAGTAAGTATAGGTCAAAACTAAAGCTTCCCGTAGATGCATAACCTGATGAATGATGAGTTTTAGACAAGGAAAAGTAATCTATTTTGACATCTTCAGCGGTTAGAAATTGAACTTTATCCGCTAAATCGATGCTCAAGTAGATCCGATTAACAACCATTTAATTGACTCTGCTCTTTTTTGCCCTCTAAATAATGTCTTACGTCCTATTCAAGCAGTGCAGTATGTAGAGGTGACCATAGTGCTCTTCACCAAACTTTTCTCGCAACCAGTAAATGTCTTATATAGGAAAAATGGTTACCAGCATTAATAGCAGCATCTGTTTGAATAGCTCCTTTAATGGCGGCTCCATTTGGTGCAGGTATTTCCCTGCCCAATCCACTAACTACCTGTAAATATTCGAAATAATCAGATAAACTACAATAATAACCGTTTCCCCCATGATTAAGTTTATTTTCTTTTTTCCCCTTTCCCTTTGCACGGAGAAACACGAGCAAATCAGTTTAAAAGCTTCATCAGTTTCAAGATTTTGCTTCCCATTTGGCCAGGCGTAAACTGACATTCTTGAGAGTTGATAGTACATAATATTATGAGTTGAACAAAATATTTCCCTTATTTATATCAGATAACATTGCATAAAGCAAAATCAGAGAACGGAACTTTTATAGCAATGGAAACACTTTGCATCCTAAGAGGAAATCAAGATTACAAGTTCTATACTGAGTAGGTTTAGCAAAAATGCATGAACAGTAAATGCTAGAAGGATTTTCCTCTGGGAATAAAACCATGAAAATGAGTTTCTTCATGGAAATATTTCTGAACTATGAATAAACTGTAGATAAGTATTACCCCAGTTGTCAGAGTGTTTTCAAATCCATAGGGATTTCCAATGGCGAAGCAACTTTGACCTACACGTAAGCCATGGGAGGTACCAACAGAGATTGGTTTTACTTCATCACCTTCAACATCAACCTGCAGTTAAATAAGAGAAAAACTAATTACACCAATGGGACTTTTCAACCAATCTGCTTGTATAAATATCGAGAGTTGTTTGACAACTTTATTTTGCGCATATTTTTTTTCATGGTTAGTATGCATTCTCCTTCTAACATTTCATTTTCACTAGATCTAATCTAAGAGAAGTGTTCTCACTTGTCCCTATAAAATTGCTTTTTTGCTAAAGGAGAGAAGCAATAACAGATAACAGTTAAGAAGTTAGAGAGGGAGGGGTGTTGGAACTGTAAGAGCTTGTATACAAATAATGTCATAAAACATAGAATGGAAGGAGCTAGATAATGTCATATGTCATATTTTATTTCAATTAACCAATCTATCAAAAACCTTTAGATGGAGAAATTTGGATAACTAAAATTGTTAGTATATAGCTGACCAGTAATGAGAATAAAAGTGCAGCCCGGTGCACGAAGCATCCCGCATTATCACGCAAGGTCCGGGAAAGAGCTGCACCCCAAAGGGGTGTGATATAGGCAGCCTATCATGATGCAAGCATCAATGACTGATTCTACGGCTCGCACATGTGACCTATAGGTCACACGGAGATAACTTAGACCGTTGGTCCAAGGCTCCATATAGAATAAAGTAGTAATACAATGGCAATTGGCAACCATATCAAGTAATAGGATGATTCAACACCTTGAGAACAGCCAGATCATATGCTGGATCAACACCTACAATCTTCGCTTCCTTAGCTATGCTTTCTCCTCTGGCATTTACTAAGGAAACCTGAAAAGGAAATCTTTTTAAAATTAGAATGACCTGAAATGGAGCAGTCCTGTTGAGTATCCAGATAAGAAAGAACCAAGGGAATAAAACACCCGGAATGCAGAAAACCTTACAACGCTGCAGTCCACTTTGATCAGTAGCTAATTTAGCAATGACATGGTAATTGGTAACCTGCGATAATCACAAAATAATCATGCCCCATTCTCAGAGGACTATCTGATTTCAGAATTATAGGTACATTATATTTGGTCAATACTGAGACAAATTTATAGCAAACTCCGAAGCAAGATTAGAAGCAGGATCAGAAATTTAGACTAGAGAAACTGAATTTCAAGTGTGAAATTTTTTGGTGGCCGTAAGAAAGTAAAAACCAATGGAATCTTAAATACAAGTCTGACATCAAGCATTTGACTTTCTTGAGATGAGGCATTTAAATATCTTGAAATAAGCAACAGGAGAATTAATCCAATTAACATGGAAAGTTCTACATATTCGTTGCATATTTGTAATCCTTAAAGTTGAAACATCGTACAATGTGACCAAACTTATCCCAAATGAAGCCCGAACCTGTCCCTTCCACTTTTGCATTCTCGTCGTTTGCTAGCACCGTAGTAGAGCCATTGGAGCCTTTAGCCAACTCAAGGTCCTTAATGAAAACAACAGAAGGGGAAGTTTCCTGCATTTACATCATTAGTTCTATTACTACATTTAGAATCGATAAACTCATCAATCACTAAACATCTAAGACAAAGATGACGCGTTGTTCTCCCTACACCCTCTATTTAATGACACGTGACACATTTCTTTTAAATACAAACAAGCTTTTGACAAGTTTAACAATGGCTGCAATGTAAGCATACAAATCACAAGACTCAAAACTAATGCATACAAACTGCAATGTAAGCATACAATTCCACTGAGACTCAAGTCCAACATTATATTATACTTATGAATATACGTGACTCACAAAGTTCAGCCAGAATATAATGAGTTCTTACTTAAAGACATCCAATTTTCACTCTTCACTTTCCACACAGTAACAAATGGTTAACTTTACCTCTAATTGTTCTTGAAATCTGTATAAAAATAGATCTAGTTCAAACAATTTTGGGTAGTTCGAAAATAAAGGAGTACTACAAAAATTGGGACAATGGGAGCAGTATTTACTCGATATAGGGATATAAAAGTATTCTTCACTCTTCACATTAAATAACTGAATTCTTGAAAGTCCTATAAAAATAGACCTGGTTCAAACTTACAAATGTTCTTTTAGTTATGTAAGACGTAAGAAATTGGTAATGTATGATTGAGGAATGAGTTGTTTGTCTTCTTATATGATCTAGAGTAATCCTTACGTCTTCAGCTAGTTTTATATATATTTGAGTTAGCCTCAAAGTCCTTTGATCATCGTATCGGTGTCAAACTCATCTCTATTACTATTATTTGTCTCAATGTTGGGCACCCATGTTATGTTATCCACACTCCTCTAAACTAGCTTATGAAGTTGAGCTAAACTCAATGTTCAATTTTTACCAATATTGTATAGAACACAAGAAATTTTGTACCATTTCCTCTATGGAATTGTGTTCCCTATAAAACACAAAAAAAACCAAATTGGCAACACAATTCATCATTGAATTTATCTGCATTTCCGTCATACTTAAGTCTATTACTACTACTCACTCCATCTCAATTTATATGATGGTATTTGATTGGGCACGGAGTTTGAAAAGAATAAAAACTTTTGAAACTTGTTATCTAAAACAAATCATAAATATTTATATTTGTGTGGCTAAATCATCTCATTAAAAGTAAAATAGAAAGTTTAAAGTTAAATTGTTTCTAAAAAGAAATTATGATATTATTTTGGGGATAAATTAGAAAGAAAAGTATGACACAAAGGAGCATTGGCATAACGGTAGAATTGCTGTCCTGCTCACGTGCTCGAGATGTGGAAACAGCTTCCTACAGAAATGCTGAGTTCAATAAATCTATGCGGTCCGCCCCTTTTCCGGACCCGACACATAGCAAGCGCTGCCCTTTTAAAAGTAAGACACTTAAATTGGGATAGGAGTAATATACAAACACAATTGAGAAAAAAAAAATAATTATTGGGATTTTGTATTTCTTGTGGGATATTTACCTCAAAGAGCTGAACAATTCTATCTTCATCTTGCTGAAATTCGTCGACTTGGAAAGCAGTAGCAGAGTGATGAGATGTATATATGAAAGAAGAAACCAGAGAAGAAGTAAATAACAAAGCTTTACGCCTCGTCAAATATTGGATTTCTGAAGAATTCGGGGGAATTTGGGTTTTACATATGGGAACGAAAGGGAGGATATACTGTGGAGAAACAACTCCCAAAACCACCATTGCTGCTTCAACCAATAATTACTTTCGGACAGTTTTTGAGGTTAAACGAGATAATGTTTGCCTACGTGGCAAAATTTAATTAGCCATGAGAATTTTGACCTTTTAGTTGAATAAACAAATAACTTTATCAGTGAAAATATATGAATACGAGTTATTTCCTCATCAAATAGACTCCTAGGCCTTTGACCTTCTGAGACAAAAATACGATACTCCAACATGAATGCATCTATTACTATTAGGAATTTTTTCTTATCTCTACCATATATAAAACATTATTATTAAATATGTGTATAGTATCTTAATTATCCGTCCAATTCATATTTTTCCTATAATTTATATACCATTCGTTTATTATGAATTAATAGGGCAGAATCTTCCCTTAATCACTCCCTAAAAATTAGGAAAGAATGTTGGCATTGTTTGAGTGTACAGTAAAATTCTTCCATAATCACTCGCTAAAAATCAGGAAAGAATGTTGGGAGTGATTGATTCTACATTAAATCAAATTGGCGATCATATATCTGTTCTTCATCTTCATCTTCATTTGTTCTTCCAGATATTTTCCACCATTGATTGATATCAAATAGTGATATCAACTCTGTAATTGAACGAAAATACAGAAGAAAAGAAGAGAAGAAGGCAGAAAGTAGAAGAAAGGAAGAAAAGCAGAGAAGATCGAGGAAGAAGAAATCAGAGGAAACTTAGCATTCAATTCAAATTTTCATCTCCTTACAATAGCTGGACAATTCTCTATTTATATTGAACTAAAATGCTGAAATGAAATGAAGAGAAGAGAGTAACTAAAATTTCCCGCCTAAGCCAAATTCAAAAAAGTAACGACTTTAACTACTTGTCAAACTAAAATTTCAAATGTTAACTGTTTTACAAATATAACCCCTTGCATTACTAGCCAATATGTGTATCAATATCCCCTCGTTGAAGAGCACCCTTGTCCTCAAGGGTGAAAGAAGGAAATCGAGCCTTAAGAGCATAAGCGAGCTCCCATGTAGCATAAGAAGCATCCAATCCAGTCCACTTAACCAAGCATTGGGCAACAGCCTTGTTACCCTTTTTGATGAGACACCTTTCCAAAATAGATTCAGGAGAAGGACAGAGACGATTAGCCAAGTCAATCACTGGGGGATGGACAATTTCAGTAGGGATTTCATAACAGAATTTAAGTTGGGACACATGGAATGTGGGGTGAATTAAGACTTCAAGAGGAAGGAGTAGCTGATAGGCAACAACTCCAATCTTGGCAACTATAGGATAGGGACCAAAATAACGGGAAGTGAGCTTATGGTAAGGAAATGAAGAGAGGGATGATTGACGATAAGGTTGAAGCTTAACAAAGACCCAATCACCAATGTTGAAATGGCGATCAGATCTATGGGCATTTGCTTGAGCTAGCATACGCTGCTGCGCACGAGTAAGGTAGAACTTAGCCAACTGAAGTTTGAATTCTCGAAGAAGAGATATGTCCTCAATAGAATCTACCTCTGAATCTCCAGGTAAGTAAGGTAAGTGCAAAGGAGGAGGGTATCCATAAAGAAGCTCGAAAGGAGAGGTTTTGATTGCCGAATGGGGACTTTTATTATACCACCACTCAGCTAAAGCAAGGAAAGAAGACCAATCTGAGGGAGAATCTGTACAGAAACATCTGAGATAGGTTTCTAAGCATCGATTAAGTACTTCAGATTGACCATCAGTTTGGGGATGGTAAGCAGTAGAAGTATTCAAAGTAACCCCTTGAGCTGTCAAGAATTCTTTCCAAAAGGAGCTGATGAAGATGGGGTCTTTGTCACTAGTAATGGAGGGTGGAAAACCATGGAGTTTAAAGACATTATCTAAGAAGATGGGAATAAGAGATTGAGCAGTGTATGGATGAGCCAAGGAAATAAAATGAGCATGCTTGGTAAGTC
>MU749131.1:64254-78315 GCA_026770625.1 Nicotiana glauca | reverse complement strand
GGACTAGTATCTTGAATTTAATACGATCCAGATTATTTTATAGATTTAAATCCAATAAAATTTAAATGCTTACAGATGCATATTACCGATTTAAGTTTTTTATTTATTTATTTGGATTTCCCATCTGGTGTTCGGTACCCGCATTAAAACCCGAATACATCCGAATTTGGCCTGCATAAGGTCGCATTCGGGAAAACGCTCACTATTAAAGAATTTATATACCCAAAACTCAAACTGAGCTCTCGAAGCAACCTCATTTGGTGCACTACGTCCTTTAGTGTTAACCATTTATACTTCACTAAAGTATCTGCAGCTAGCATCACATAAAGTATATGATTTGACAAGGAAAAAAACGTCGATTTAAAGATTCTGACTACTTTATCTGATTCTCAGTTTTGTTGTGCTGTGAAAAGGTGCAATATTGGCAATTCATGGTTTAGACTTCTTGCGCTGAATATCCATAAATTTTGAAACGTGAACGAAATTCTTTAACTATTCATCGAGATTGCAACATATTATTATTATTATTATTATTATTATTATTATTATTATTATTTAACTAAATATGGATAATTATTGAACTAGGTAACTAGAAACAAAAAGCTCTCTCATGAATTTATTTTCATTTCAAGTTACCAACTTCCATAATCAAGTTCTATTATTTTAAGTGCCTGTTATCTTTCCTTAATCTGAAATTATCAGTTTTTAAATATTTGCTTTAATGGTATATAATATTTGTTTGTCATTTCTTAGAATTTAAAATGTTAGCCAAAAAATCACAAATTTGGTTACTCCAAACTCAAAAAAAAAAAAAAAAAAAAAAAAGGCAAAGCAAACTGGAATATTTTTTACTAAAATACCTTTCCTTGTATTCCTATTTTCTCCCTGAGAGCGAAGTACGAGTATCAGAGATGTTAATTATATTGCATAATACTGGTAATCAACTAATGTAATTAGCTAGACAAGTTATAACATTACCAGAATTTAGAAGGAAAGAAATGCAAAATAATCCTACTATTTTCAGGTAAATTCACAAATAATCATATAACTATGACTTTTTTTCCCCAAAGACATACAACTTATTTTCTCACTCAAAAATCATAAAACTTTTACTAATCAACACAACAATTATATATAGTGAACATAAAATACAATTTTCAATAGTATTTTTTTTTTTATTCCACGATTTTTTAATTTTATTTTCAGTCTAATAAATAATATTCAATTAAATAGGAATGACCTGACCCTATACATCCGACCCAATACACATATATATAAATTAAAATAATACTAAAATTGAATCCTTCCAAACTAAGTTTTTTCTGGGGGAAGGATTCACTTTGAATATTATTTTAATTTATGCATATGGATATTGGATTAGGTTGAGTTGGATCATTCCTATTCTAAGGAAAAAATATAAAATTCACCTGTCGCCGAAACTAATTGCATTCGCTAACCCCATATATATATATTATTAGACTGAAAATAATAAACGCAAAAAATGTGAAATAAGAAAATACTACAAGAAAAGTGTGTTTTCCATTCACTATGATTTTTGTTTAAGTTAGTGAAGGTTTTATGATTTTTGTGTGAGAAAATAAAGTTATATAACTTTGGTGGAAAAAAAAAAGCATAATTATATGACCAACAACAACAACAGTTCAGTATAATCCCACAAGTGGGGTCCGGGGAGAGTAATATGTTCGCAGACCTTACCCCTATCCCGAAGGACAGAGAGGCTGTTTCCAGGAGACCCTCGGCTCAACAAATGGTCATAATTATATGACCATTTTTGAAAATTACCCACTATTTTCTTAACTGAGAACTGGTTCTGCTATATAGTTGTCGATAAAGTTTGGTATCTAAAGGCCACATGCTTAACATGTCTTATTTTGCAAAAATTAGCAATATAATGGACAAGATGAAAGATTTGAGGAAGATCAATGCACATCAAAAGTGGCTAATAATCTTGTATTTTATTTATACAGTTTATAGAACAAAAATACAGACCACTCTCCACAAACAAATAAGAAGACATACAAGAGAGTGAAACTCAAATAAGCACATGATGTCTTTTGCCAAAAATAAAGACAAATGAATACCAACCTCAAAGATCCAATTATTGGGTATATTTTTGTCATTATATTAATATCTATTGCAGGAAAAGCTAAGACCTTGAGATTTGACCTTTCCTTAATTATGGGGTACCCAATTTATGGCCGTCCTTATAAATTAATTAACTGGATTTTTTTTAATTTTTTGTCACACAACCACAGATCTAGAGTTGTGATTATCAGGTGTAGGAGTATTAGTTGGTTCAATTCTTGTCATCTTGAATCCAGGCATTGAAGAACCTTCATCTTCATCATGGTATAAATATGCAAAACCTCCATGTCTTGTTAAATCCATTCCTGCTTCTTCATCTTCTCGACATATTCTCAATAACTTGAATTTATGTAACAAATAAAACAATGGTCCCATTGTCACACTCACCCATCCAATTATCACAATTATTTGTATAATTTGCGCGCCTAATAATTTTCCACCACCTCCCATAAATAATCCATATGGTCTATCAGGAAATCCAGGATATACTTCGTTAACATATGCTTTTTTCGCGAATAATCCTGTGAATATTATGCCCCATGAACCACAACCTCCATGTAATTGTGCAGCTTCTAGTGGATCATCATATTTTAATTTCACTGCTAATTTATTTAAACCAATTAAAACCCAAGCTGCTATAAATCCACAAACAATAGCAGCCCATGGTTCAACAACTGCACAACCTGAAGTAATTGCTGCAAATCCCCCTAATAATCCATTACACACATCAATTACATTCCAATGTCCTACTAAAAGTCTCTTGCTAAATAATGTTGTGAGTGCAGCTGTGCAACCGGCCAATGTCGTCGTGACAGCTGTCCTTCCAATTGCACTCCATTGACCATAATAAACACCCTTTGGACTATCATAACTTTTGAGTATGGTTAAAAATGAACCGGGGTTAAATCCATACCAACCAAACCATAGCAAGAAAGTACCCAATACTACTAGTGATGCACTATGACCTCTTAATGCAACAGACCGGCCGGTGCGGTCGAACCGGCCGATTCTTGGTCCTTCAATAAAAGCTCCCCATAGACCGGCAATGCCTCCTACCATATGAACAACACCTGAACCGGCAAAATCAATGACTCCTGAACCGAATAATAAGTTTCCATCGGTTTTTGATGCACTAGCCCAACCGTCACCGGACCAGAACCAATGTGAAACTATAGGGTACACAAAACCGGTCAAAAAGGAAGAGTAAATAAGGTACGCCACAAATTGTGTCCTTTCAGCTATGGACCCACTGGTGATACCTATAAAATTAAAATAAAAAAAAATAAAAAAAAGTTTTAGGCTTAGGTCAGAGAGAGAACAAGTGGACAGAAAGAACACGTAATTGAAGACAAGTGAATAATGGAGTAATATATTTTGTGACGGGTAAATTTGGGAATTATTAAAAATTGAATCGTAAGACTTTTCTTTGTATATGTTTTGTTCTTTAGTGTTTGTTTTGAAAATTTTCTTGCATACTCAAAGTCAAATTAATGCATGCAAATAAGTCCAATGGGTGGAAAAAAAAAAGGAATAATTCCAAGGCTCTAAAGCTACTACGTCATTCCTATTTGCATGGACTTCATTAGCTTGTTTATCTTCTGATGATCATGTACATGTAATTTATATAAAAAGTTCTTTGCACTTAATATTTATATCAATGTAAATTCTAAGGTGTATATATATATATATATATATATATATATATATATATATATATATATATATATATATATACACTCCGTATTCATTAAAGGTAAGACATATGTATTCTCACTTTAATTTTTAACTGTTACGATTAAATTGATTGGTTTGATGTTAACATGCACAGGAAAATTCATAACTGAGAAACCTGTGATCTGGTTTCTCATTTTATTAAGTCTCCCTTTGTACTTATATTTTTATTCGAGAAAATTCACAGAACGGAAAAGAAGAAAAAGAATACAGGCATTTGAAGATGATTGTTATGTTTGTCTTTTGAATTTGGACATTCTTCGATCAGTATAAAATAAGGCCAAAAAAGAACGATTAAGATGAGACTTTAAAGGTTAAAAAAGTATAAGTGGATAGAAATATGTAAAAATCCTAAGAAGGAAAATGTCTCTTTGGTGATAAGTTGACCAATAAATAAAAGTTTTCATAGAATGCATCAAGTAATTTTGTTGAATATTAGAAGGCCGTTAGTTTTTAATGAAACATTTAATACTCTCTTTTGGTGATAAGTTGACCAATAAATTTAACATCTAGCACTTAATAGCCAAAGAGACTTTGTTCCTACTTTTTTGTTTTTTTTCCTCAAGCTAATACGAAAATTAATATACCTGCAGCAGCTATGGCGAAAGCCCATTGATAAAGAAAGTAGCTGTAGTCAAAAGACGGTGAAGGAAACTCTTTCAACCCAAAGAAATGTTTTCCAATGAAACCATTGGAAGGAGCTCCAAAGGCAAAGGCAAAACCAAAAAGGTAATAAGACAAGCCACCAGCTGCAGCATCAAGCACGTTCGTAAGCATTATATTCATGGTATTTTTTGCGCGGACGGAGCCCGCGCACAACATGGCAAAGCCAAGCTGCATGGCGAAGACAAGGTAAGCAGAGAAGAGGAGGTACGTGTTGTCCACTGCGTAGGTGGTGTTTGTGAGGTATTCCGAGACCGCTGTGAAGCGGCCGCAGATGAACTCCGCGGCTGCTGTGGCATTGGATGAGCCGCCGAGGTGTGGGAGGAGATCGGCGGCTGAGCAAGTCACGGCGGAGGCCATGATGTGAAGAATTAAATGGAGAGAGTGACGAAGGAAGGAGGGAGGAGTTTGCAAGTGAGGCAAATTACATGTGGGATGTGGTTTATATAGACTGAAATGGGTTTAAAAAATGTATTTAAAAGTTTTTATTAGTTAATTATTTATTTAGGATTTATTGAATTTTTTTGTTTGTTTTTTGGAGCCTATATATTAGTTCCATGGGCTATACACTACCCACGAAACTTTAAAGAAAACGTTGCTGCAATTTATTTCATTTTTTGTGGGGGAAAATAGACTATATAATTTTTTTTAGCGCGTACATATGAGTAGTAATATATTACATAGGTATATTGTGTACGTATGCAGAATATTTTTTTTTTCTAAATTTCTGTCGAAGATAGGAGGATCATCCAACTGAGATTAATTGAGGTGTGTTATTTTGTTGCTTGAATTATTTCCTTGCATTTTGAGGAAACCTATAATCCCTATAGGTTTAGGAAAATTCATTGTCATAATAAATTTGGGAAAGGAAAAGTTATTATTCTTGTCAAATTGAAAAACCTTTCTCTTATAGATTTATGACCTTTTGGGATATATATATATATATGTAGTTGGGAATTCTTGAGTTCTTGATTCTGGTGCTAATTTCCATATTTGTCCCCATAAGAATTGTTTTGCAACTTACAAGCAAATGAGTGGGACTGTCTACATGGGAGATGATAATCCATTATCAGCAGAGGGGATTGGTAACATCAAATTGAGAATGTTCGATAGAATTATCAGAAACATTGAGTGTTGGCATGTTCCTCAGATAAAAAGAAATTTGATTTCTCTTTCAACTTTGGATGATCAAGGGAATAAATTTTACTCCAAGAATGAAATACTTAAAGTGTGTAAAGGATAAATGGTACTCATAAAGGGTAAACTGCATTCTAAATTGTATCATCTTCAGGCTAGTGTAGTTCAAGAGGAAGCTGATGTAGCTTCTTTGAAAAGTGATTTGAATCAGTCTCTGTTGTAGCACTTGCGACTTGACCATATGAGTGATAATGGGCATAAAAATCAAGTTTTGAATTTTTGTGAGTATTGTATTTTGGTAAACAGACAAGGGTAAAGTTTAGCAAGAAGGCCGAGCACAAGACCAAAGACAAGTTAGATTATATACACTCAGACTTGTGGGGTCCAAATAGAGTTCCTTCCAAGAGTGGTGCCATGTATTTTATGACTTTGATTGATGATTACTCAAGGATGGTGAGGGTGTATTTTCTTAAAACAAAAGATGATGCATTTTCGACATTTGTTAAATGAAAGACGATGGTTGAAAGGCAAACAAAAAGAAAAGTTAAGCGTCTTCGAACTGAAAATACGTTGGAATTTTGTAATTCTGAGTTTGATAGTTTCTGCAGCAGAGAGGGCATAGTGAGACATCGCACTTGTGTCGGAATACTGTTAAAATGAGCTAATTTAGAGATATAATACACACATCCATACAAGCAAATCAGTTTCACTTCATTGATGCAATTATCAGCTCGTAGAAGTTGTGAATTTACAGAGATGAGGAAGAAGGAAAATGAAGACTGAAGAAAAAGAGAAGTAGTGAATATTCTAGAATCTTAACTGACTTCCTTATACTGGGATTCTATTCTTATACACGTTGTTCCCTCTCTATTTTGTCTATTTATAAATTGCCCCCTCTCACTTACTTTTTATCTCTTATGTGGTCCCTAGTACAATAATACTCCCCCTCAAGCTGGTACGTGGAAGACATCTTCTACTCCCAGCTTGGATAATAGGGACTGATGTTGTGCTGCACTCAATCCTTTCGTCATCAGGTCTGCAAGTTGCATTTTTGTAGGGATGTACTGAGTTGCAATCAACCCTTCCTTGATCTTCTCCCTGACAAATTGGCAATCTATCTCAATATGTTTAGTCCGTTCGTGGAATATGGGATTTGCATAGCTGCTTTGCTATCACAATGCAAGTTCACGGGCACCTCCACTTTGTTTCCCAACTCTTCCAACAACCCAACCATCCAAACAATTTCAGCTACTCCAGCTGCCATACTTCTATACTCTGCTTCTGCTGAGCTTCTACTAATTGTTTGTTATTTCTTGGACTTCCATGATAATAAAGAGTCACCAAGCTTCACAATATACCCTGTTACAGATCTTCTTGTGTTGGGACAGGCTGCCCAGTCTGAGTTACAAAAAGTTGTGAGTGTTGTTGCTTGTCCTCTTCTCAACAGTATCCCCAATACAGGAGCTGAATTGATGTACCTTACCACCCTCAAGGCTGCATCTAGGTGAGATTTCTTGGGATGCTACATGAATTGACTTAGCACTTGCACTGCAAAGCAAATGTCTGGTCTTGTGATTGTGAGATAGATCAGCCTTCAAATGAGCCTTTGATAGGCTCCAACATCTTCAAGCTGGGGATCATCTGTTTTTCCAACATGGCTGTCATAGTCAACTGTTGTTAGCTTCTGATTCAATTCAATAGGAGTAGCTACTGGTTTGCAACTACTCATTCCTGCATCAATGATTAGCTCCAATGCATATTTTTTCTGATTCAATAGAACCCCTTTCTTTGATCTCAGGACTTCAATTCTCAGAAAATATCTTAGTTCCCCTAGGTCTTTTACCTTAAAAGAACCATGCAGAGTGTCTTTTGTTTGGTCAATGAGGAACTGCTTACTTCCAGTTATTAAGAGGTCATCAACATAAACAAGAATTATCACAATATCCTCTTCATTTCTCTTGGTGAATAAGGAATAATCATGAGCACTCTGAGTATATCCAGCTTGTAAAAGAGCATTTGTGAGTTTGATGTTCCATTGTCTAGATGCCTGTTTCAATCCATAAAGGGATTTCAACAATCTACATACCTTATATTCCCCCTGTTTGTGAAATCCCTGAGGGAGTTCCATATAAACCTCTTCAAACAAATCTCCTTGTAAGAAGGCATTGTTAACATCCATTTGAAACAAGGGCCAATTTTTGGAGGCAGCAACACTGATCACAGTTCTCACAGTGACCATTTTGGCCACTGGGGAGAAAGTTTTATGATAATCTAGGCCTTCTTGTTGTGTATATCCCTTTGCAACTAATCTTGCCTTGAACTTATCTATTTCTCCATTAGCCTTGTGCTTAATTTTGTAGACCCATTTTGAACCAATGGGAAGTTTTCCAGCAGGAAGGTCTACTATCTCACATGTATTATTTTCTTCAAGAGCTTGAATTTCCTGCTCCATTGCAGTGATCCAATTCTGATCTTTAACAGCATCCTTGAAGGATTTTGGCTCAGTATAAGTTGAGAAAACTCCCAGGTAGGACTGGTATTCTAGTGATAAATGGTGGTAAGTCAGGTGGGAAGTCAAATGATATTTGCAGCAATTTGAGGATTTAGTTTGAACTATATAATCCCTGTGCCAAACAGGAGGATTAGAGTTCCTTTGAGGTCTAGCATATGTAGTAGGTGGAAGCAGTTGTGACCTTGTGGCAACAGAAGCTTGATCTGGTTCAGCTGGTTGGATTTCTGTTTCAGCTGAAGGTATATCTGTGGGTGTAATCACAGGAAATGTTGGCTCAGACACTTCATTTACAGCCTCTATCTCTTCGGTAGATTGGTGGGAGTCTGGCTGAGCATCATAAGTATTAGGACTTGCATCAAGAAAGGTATCTTCAGGGTCATTTTCATAACCTTGCTGGTACATGAGGTGTAGAACTGCTATCAACATGCCCTTCTTGCTGTGTTGGTGAAGAAGATGTGTGAGGAATGGGTGGAACTTCTGAAGACAAAAATTGAGTATGATCAGGACATTGAGTGAACATATCATCTTCATCACTACCAATGTCTTTAAATGGGAAGATATGCTCCTTAAAGGTGACATCCCTACTTACAAGAAAGCTTTGATTGTCTAAGTCATACAGTTTGTACCCTTTTTGAGTGTCAGAATAGCCAAGAAATACTGTCTTCTTGGCTCTAGGAGCAAATTTATCCCTTCTTGGCAGATTACTGGCATAGCTTAAGCATCCAAAAACCCTGAGATGATCAATACTGGGTTGCTTCTGGTATAACAGCTCATATGGTGTCCTTCCCTGCAAAACTGGTATAGGCAGTCTATTGATTAAATAGACTGATGTTTTCACACATTCTCCCCAGAACCTGATTGGGACTCCACTCTGAAATTTTAGTGCTCTTTCCATCTCCAAAATGTGCATGTGCTTCCTTTTCACAATGCCATTTTGTTGTGGAGTGTAAGAACAGCTACTCTGATGCACAATACCAAGTGTAGCCAACAGTTCATTGCATTTAGAATTGAAAAACTCTGAACCATTATCAGATCTCAGAAATTTTACAGCAGCAGCAAACTAATTTTTTATTATGGAAAGGAAATTTTTCAACACAACTATCACTTCACACTTAGAGTGTATCAGACAGACCCAAGTATACCTACTAAGATCATCCACAATGGTGACAAAATATTGCTTCCTATCATATGTAGGCACCTTATAGGGCCCCCAAACATCTAGATGAATTAACTGGAAGACAGATGTTGAACTAGTAGTACTTATAGGAAATTGTAGTCTACATTGTGTTGCTAAGGGACATACATCAAAGTCATCAGCTTCATCACTACTAATTTTATTCTTTATACTTGGGATTTGTTGAATAGTCCTCATGGCTGCATGCCCCAACCTCATATGCCAAAGACCAGACTCTGCTTCCTTTCTCTGAAACATACCAGCTAACATTGACCTTGCTGCTTGCTTATTCTACAAGTACAAGCCTGCTGATTCTTTACCAATCCCCAATACCTTCCCACTGAAGAGTTCCTGAAATAGACAGAAATCGGGGTAGAAGCTGACCCAACATCTGAGATCCCTAGTAAGCTTTGACACTGACAGTAGATTAAACTTGAAATCAGGTATATGTAACACATTCTTTACCCACTGATCTGTTAAAATTTTTGCATTTCCAGTGTTTTCTATCTTTGCCCTTACTCCAGTTAGCAATTGCACTCCACTATTACATTGGCCCTCCATACTTTTAACATTACTCAGGCCATCCTTATTGTGAGTAATATGATGTGTAGCCCCTGAATCTATTATCCAATCTACCATTGAAGCACTAGAGAATAGAGAAATTATACCTGCCATGTTCGATGAGCATTGTCCACCTGGTGATTTGTTCAGTAGTCCTACCAGTTGATTATATTGATCCTCAGTTAACACATGTCCTTGGAATTGATTCATATTTGCCCCCAGCTCTCCAGTACTTGCTGCATTAGCATAGGTCTTCTGTCCTCCACTCTGAAACTTCTTCTTGCTTTTGAAATCTGTTGGATAACCAATGATTTTGTAGCAGTTTTCTTTCAAGTGTCCTTTGTAGCCACAATGGTCACATATCAACCCAAACCTTTTGGTTGGCTTGAAGCCTTGAGTCTTTCCTGCCATCATAGTGAGAGGATCTCTATTTGTGTCACCTACTGCTAGAAATCTCTGGCTTTCCTCATGAATTACTACTGCATATGCCTCTTTTACTGAAATAACTAGTCTTCTCATGAGAACATTGCTCCTAACATTGCCATAGCTCTCATTCAGACCCATAAGAAACTGCAGTAACCTAATTTGCTCTAGAAGTTCCATTGAGGGTCTGGACTCCCACAATCACAGTAAGATTTAGGAGCCAACACATCTAATTCATTCCACAAATCACTCATTTTAGAGTAATAGGTTGTAACTGAATCTGTACCTTGTTTTAAAGTAGCTATTTCTGTCCATAAGTGGTAAATTCTCGTTAAACTGCATCTATCAAACTTCTCTTTGAAATCACTCCATACTTTCTTTGCATTTGACGCAAATACAATACCAGGCATCAATTCATTAGCAACTGTGCTACCAATCCATGAGAGCACAATTGCATTACATTTTTCCCATTGTTCTGCAAGTTCTCCTTTGTACATACATTTAACACATGTTCCATCCACAAATCCCAGCTTACCTTTTCCCCTCAGAGCTAATTTCATCGCCCTGCTCCACAGGGCATAATTTTCTGGCCCTGTGAGCTTTATTGGGACTAAAACTAACCCAGGAGCATCTGAAGCTTGAATAAAAAGTGGATGATTGTGTTCAAGTTGAGTTACCTCATTTCCTGCCATTTTTTATCAAGTGCGAGCTTCGTTCCGAATTTGATTATCCAGAAATTCTCCTCCGATCGACGGAATCTTCGCCGGAACCCTAGTTGTCAGATCGTGGCTCTGATACCATGTTAAAATGAGCTAATTCAGAGATATAATACACACATCCATACAAGCAAATCAATTTCACTTCATTGATGCAATTATCAGCTCGTAGAAGCTGTGAATTTACAAAGATGAGGAAGAAGGAAAATGAAGACTGAAGAGAAAGAGAAGTAGTGAATATTCTAGAATCTTAACTGACTTCCTTATACTGGGATTCTATTCTTATACACGTTGTTCCCTCTCTATTTTGTCTATTTACAAATTGCCCCCTCTCACTTACTTTTTATCTCTTATGTGGTCCCTAGTACAATAATAAATACCACAACAAAATAGTGTTGCAGAACATATGAATAGAACGCTTTATGATAGGGCATGAAGAATGCTTTCACACTCATATGTGTCACACCTCCTTTCGGCGCTACCGCACCCCGCGAAGGGCGTGGTAGAAGGAGTTTTTCTAATTAAAGGACAATCGAAACGGGATTATTTTATTTAATTTAGAGTCGCCACTTGGGATATTTATGGTGTCCCAAGTCACCAGTTGGATCCCGAATCGAGGAAAGGTTTGACTCTATTTAATGGTCCGCGAACCAGAAATCCAGATAAGGAATTCTGTTAACCCGGGAGAAGGTGTTAGGCATTCCCGAGTTCCGTGGTTCTAGCACGGTCGCTCAACTGTTATATTTGGCTTAACTATCTGACTTTATAACATGATTTAGCTTACGTGCAAATTTTAACTTTTAACCGCTTTTAACATTATTATTATTATTATCATTATTATTTTAACAAAGAAATACAACGTCGTGAAAATGTATTTTCGGACCACACCGTACCAGTACGCCTGTGGCCTTTAACACATTTCGACTTCGTTGAGATTTGGATTTAGGTCACATAAATGTGCACCCGAGTTAAGAAAATAAATTATTAAAGGCGTGCCTAAAGCGACTAGCGTATCGTTGTTTTGAGAAGGCCGTAAAATTAGCTAACCGGCCTGTCCCGAAATCTAAGCATTCAAAATAACCACCAACCGAGGGCCCCGCAATTCGCGTGTTTATCTAGCGAGGCTCGTCTCATTATTATTTAAGAGCTAATAAATTGCTTTTAGTATTTATTATTTTAAAGAGAATTTGCAACGTCACGGAAATGTATTTCGGACCACACCGCACCAGTACGCCTGTGGCTTTTAACACATTTCGATTTCGTTGAGATTTAGATTTGGGTCACATAAATGTGCGCCCATGTTTAAGGATGTAATATTTATTATGCGCGCCTAAAGTATCTAACGCATTATTATTTTAGGACGGCCGTGAAGTTCGCTAAAACGGCTTATCCCGAAGTCTGATAATTTTATATAATCATATTTACAAATCCCGATTCTACTTATTGTCTGTCTCTAAAATGAAAGAACAAAAGTTCCTAATTTATTTACATGCTTTAAACTTATTATAATCGGATTTCGAATACGATTCACTAATTCTGAAAATGAACATGTATGGGCCGTCGTTTGACTATTATGGGCCTCGTTAACTTATTTTATATATGTTTGAAGTTTACAAGGGGCTAAAATGTGAACCAGTGCTATCTAATTAAACAATGTTCCTATAAGTTTAAAACAAGCCTTTTGTTCAATGAGGTAACTATTGGGTATTTAGAAATAGTCTAAAGGGCCTAACATGTTTTTGAGATATATTATTTAACAAATAATACTGAAACTGCAGAATATGGTGCCTACAACCTCAATCCATTTTAACTGAGCATACGAGGGAGGAATTTTACAACTAAACTACTACAGAATATTATTCAGTTATACATAGCCCTCACCTACATGATTCTAGTAGAAGACGTGAACTATTATATGTATACAGCTTAATGTTCAATACACAACTAAAAGGGATTCAAAACAGCTTCAACTCTTCATTTTTCGTTCATGCTTCAAATTTCAGCTTACATTGAACCAGTGTATCAGTTGTGTACCTGGTATTTGGAAGGCAAAAAGAAGAGGTGGAAGATCAGTGGATGAACAACAGTAACGACGCAGCAACACAGCAGTAGAGCAACAACCAGTAGAAACCAGTATCTAAAGGTAGCAGAAATCCCAGGAAAGATGAAAACCAAGCAGGAAACCAAACTCAATGAAACAGTACTCAACCAAGAACTTCCAGGAAAAGCCCACAGAATACTGTTTTTTGTTGCTTGGATTCTATGGAAGTAAACTGACCTTCTAAGTTTTAAAGGACCAGCCTTAACACTCAATAACTAGCTGAATCTCTTAGAGTAAGAATTCCAGCCTTAACACTCTATATTTTTTAGAATAAAACTGACCTTTTCCAATTCAAAGACCAGCCTGTATCTTTACTTTAAAAAAAAACTCTGAAACCCCGGTGTAAAATTTCAGCCTTAAACTGTATCTCTCTCTGGACTTTTCTCTCAAAGAATCCCCCTAGAATTGAAGTTTTTTAGCAATCTCTCATAGAGTCTTTTCTTTTTTCTTTCTGATGGTTAAAGCTCTGCCCCTTTGACTTCAGTCACCCCCCCCCCTTTTTAATGCCAACATCTATTCTAATATAGTTACCACTAACAACCTTCAACACACTTCCCCTATTTTAAAAATGAACAGCACCCATCTTATTCCCTGATTTCCCCCACTTAAAATTGTCTAAGTATGGTTTTTCTTATTAAATACTACTGAAGTGCAGAAAACTCAAGGAATGCCCTGATGTTCCCATTTTTTAATTGTCTAAGTATGGGTTATATTAGTTAAGTATTTTTTATGCCCAGACATAACCAAATGCCCTGCTGTAACAGCAGGTTCCACTACCCATTTTCGAATGCAAGATCATTTTAAACATTATTCCCTGGCTCCCATTACTCTGAAATCTTTATCTAATTTGTATCTCAATTTAATTCAGCTATAACCAATTCAGACCCCTAAGCTTAATTATAGAAAACACAGATTCTCATTCACACAATGGCTCGGA